>PVJA010010895.1:38134-56263 GCA_004027025.1 Myocastor coypus
TTTTTTTTTTTTTTTTTTTTTTTTTTTTTTTCAGTATTATTTAGGACAGGGTCTTCAGGGCACACAGGGTCTTGTTTCAGAACTATTGTTTATTTATTTATTTATTTTTATGGCCGGCTCAGCCTGCCCTGAGGGCAGGGCTGGTGTAGCATGTTGTGCTGGCAATCGAACCACGTTCCCTGCAGCTGCCTAAGCTTTCCTAAGCAGGCGCTTTAGACCCCTGAACCATCCTGCCGGGTGGGCACACAGGGTCTTACTACACAGATTGGACTCCACAGTGACCCTCCTGTTTTCAGCCTCCCCAGACCTGGGATTACGGGCATGCACCACCACATCCAGTCTCAGTCACTGCCATCTCAGAGCAACCTTCGGGCAGGGCTGGCATGGCACAGCAGGGATCGAACCCAGGCAGCTACGTTCTGCCTAAGCAGGTGCTTTAGTCCAGTGAGCTATCAGACTGGCTCTGAGTTTTAAAATATACCATCAATTTAATAACTTTTCACATTGAAGGAAAAACTAGGTACTGCTCAAAATGCATTCCTGGGTTGTGAGACACATCCCAATTTTATGAACACAGGTGTGTGAGAAGAAAGAGTGCCCCTGGAACCCAGGAGACACAGCACGCGTCTCCCCAGGGCACCTCTGCACACCCTTGCTTCTAGTGGACCACCACCCCCCAACCACGAGACTCCATCCAGTGCTCAGCTTTGCAGTCACCTCAGCAGTCTTGGTGCAAAGCTTGCTCGGTGTCACCTCATCTCTGAGCCACAGGAAGTCATAAGGGGTTGCTGCTAATGAGTAGGTGCCTTGGAGAGTCACAGGCAGCATGGACAGGGAGCATGGGAGGCCAGCTTCCATAGACGCCGGCCGTCCCCACTGGCCAGTAATGGACATACGTGGATTCTGCGAGGAGCAGTGCTGAATGATAAATGGACACAGGCATTTTCACTCTTCACAGCAAGTAAAATACAGATTGTCAGTGAATAGTGCCAAGAAGTTTTGAGGCAGATGTGAGAACTCAGGTAGGTGAGTGAGAAATGTGGGAATCAGAGGCGGAGTTGGGGGCAATTTGATGCCATCCTAGCAGGGAAGGCTGGGAGATGGACTCTCCTGAAAACCACAACCTTCTGGCTTGACATAGCTCAGGACATATCTAGTTTAGCCCGGCAAATGTTTACTGAGCTCACAGAAATAGAACAATAATAATAGTTAATATTTTTGTAGCACTTACTAACCTCACACAGTGTCCTTAGCGTCTGACATTTTAGCCCTATTTAATCTTTACAATGCAGGCTAGGAGATCAGCATTACTAATGCCTCCATTTTCCAAATGGAGAGTCTCCCACGTCAGATCCCTCAAAGGCTCTGTACCCCATGTAGACTGGCTCCAGAACCCATTCTCTGGACCTCAGATGACATGCGGAAGGTAACGGGATGCTTTGGAAGAGTTGGGCACAGTACTAGGACTCTCCATGGCAGGTCTATGACATGGATGGTAGAGACACGGCCAAGATAAGGAGGACGCAGACAGAGCCTAGCGGTGTCACACGTCAAGTCACCATGGACATTTCTAGAACACCATCGACCAGTACTGTTCTCAGGAATTCCTGTTCATCTCATGCCGTCCTCAGAGTACTAGGCAAGGGCATAGTTATCACCCCCAGTGTATAGTGAAGCCACACAGGCACACGAGGCCACAGATGAAAGCAAGGTCATGTGGCAGCCCATCGGCAGAGCTGGAACCCAATGGGATGGGGCCCCTCCAGCAAAGTGCTTAGACCCTGGAGAATGCAGGACCTCCGTGCCCCTCAGCTGACGACCACAGATGGAACCCACAGGGAGCCTAAAGAATGGGGGTGGGGATAGAAGAGGTATTGATTCAGACCAGAGGAGAAATGACACTGAGCAGGGTCCTTGTGGGAGGAGGACTCTGGCTGGTGCCCCCTGAAGACAGAGGGTACAGCCAGGAAGCACAGATGGAGTCTGGAGAGGCCAGACTGGGGCTCCACTGAAGAGTCAGTAGCTATTTTTCAGCTGAAAATTACTTGTCCTCCAGAGATTTCTTTTAAAGATCCAAATTAAAATGTTTAAATCAGATTTAAATTTTCTAATCAGATCTGTTTGTTAAAACCATGATCGTATGTCTATGTATGTACGTATCTGAATATACTGTATTTGTGTATATATTATTTTTACCTTCTTATGAAGAACATTGCTAGGGGCTGGCCAGATAGCTCAGTGGACTAAAGCACCTGCTTAGGCAGGGAGCACTGAGGTGGCAACTGAGACTGAGTGTGGTGGCGCACACCTGTAATCCCAGCACTGGGGAGGCTGATTCTTGTAGGAGGATCACTACGAGTCCAGTCTATGTAGTGAGACCATATAGACCCTGTAGGCCCTGTACTAAATACATAAAAAAGACACCATTAATATGCCAAGAGCCTTCCAGTGCCCAGCCTTTGCTCTACTAATCCCACTTGATTCAAGTCTATTCTAATTAAACTGAAATGAAGACATTAATTTTTCTAAAACAAAATTTTACTGAAATTCACTTATGCTGAGATTTACCCTTTGGAAGTATATAATTCAGTAGTTTTTATTGTATTTACAAAGTTGAGCAACCACCACTTTTATCTAATTGTAGAACATTTTGTCAAATGGAAAAGAAACCCCATACCCAGTAGCAGTCACCCCTCCTCATCCCTGGCTCCTCAGCTCCCGGAAACGACCAATCAGGCTGTTCTCTGTAGATTCACCCATGCTGGACATTTTATGTGATTGAACTCATATAGTGTGCAGCCTTTTGTGTCTAGTTTCTTACATTTATTATATTTAAAATATAGTTCTCTGTAGTATTATAATGGTGAAAAACTAGAAACAAATTAAGTATCTGAGATATATATATATATATATATATATATATATAATTTCCATATAGTGAAATACTACAGTCACTAGGAAAATGTTTATGAAAATGCTCACTAATAAGTTCTAATGTAGCGGTCAGTGAAAACCTTCATGGGCAGCTACTTGAAACTCTAAGTACCTTAGGAAATATCCGAAAATCCACAAATATACAAAACGTTTCTAACAGGTTTAAGTATTGAGGTTGTGGGTTGTGCCCTCTGAGTATCTCCCGCTTTCTCTAGTGATAATGCAAACCCACCCCTTAGCCCAGCCTGTGCTTGCCTCACCCTCAGACCAAGTCCGGAACAGCTACTACATCGGCGCCGACGGCTCCCTGCGGCTGCTGTTGGCCAACGGTATGGAGGTGGCGCTGCAGACTGAGCCACACCTGTTGGCCGGCACAGTCAACCCCACCGTGGGCAAGCGGAATGTCACACTGCCCATCGACAATGGCCTCAACCTGGTGGAGTGGCGACAGCGCAAGGAGCAGGCCCGCGGCCAGGTCACCGTCTTTGGGCGCCGGCTGAGGGTGAGGAAGGACCTAAGGGCCATGGGGTGGTATCCCAGGGGCATCTGGAGGGCAGAGCTCTGCCTTTGCAACCACCTGACACCAGTTTCCTGACCTGGAAGAGGTGGGCCCTAAAGCGGGGAGCCACAGGGAGGAGGCTCTTGCATGTTTCCACTTCTGATGTGTGGAGAGGCCACTGGTGTGACCATTCAGTCTGGGGTGAATTTCTAGCAGATGTTATTCCCCAAGTGCATTTGCGTGAGTCATCTTAGGGTCTCAAACTCACTCTCCATAAAATGGGAAAAACAAAACCAATTTTACACACTGCTGCAAAGACTAGAAATAACATAAGAAGTGCCTCACACTGATTCCGGCGCACACCAACTGGTGATAACACCACTCTTGGTGTCATTGTTATTATTGTTACTATTGCTGATGGGTCACCAAATTTATTGTAGCTATTTGGGACCTAAGCCACACTCTCTATGCTTTCCAGATAGAGTGACCCCTGCTACATGATTGAGGTGACCACCCCCCAGCTGTCATTGCCAGGGCTGGCCTCGTAGTATAGCATTCCAGAGACTTTCCCAGAGGAGGACACCCAGAGACAGCTGTCTCTGCCTCCCCTCACATGCCTGTGGAGTGCAGCCTCAGCCCAGGGCCTCAGTCCCCAACAGCTTTTCTCTCTAGCTCCAGCAAACAGGGGACAGGCGGAGTGAACCGGGCCTGGCTTTCCACCTAGCACCCTGTAGCCCGCAGGCACTCGGCAGGCGCTTGCTGGACTGAAGTGAACCACAGCCCTGAGCTAGACGCCCCCTGAGTTCTGACAGTGGCAGAAGCAATCTCTGCACGGCGCAGCTTGGCTGTGTTCCTGCCCCTCCACTGGGAAAGCTCTTGTATGCTCCTGTTTATGCCTGGGATAACCAGGGTCCAGAGAACGTAGGCAAATTTCCAAAGCCATCCAACTAGGTAGGACAACCAACACAGAAGTGTTTGGTGATTTAGCCAGTAGCAAAATCTAGAACCCAAAAAAATCGGGCTCCCTTTGCTCCCTCAAGAGCCAAGAACTCGAACTCAGCCAGGAGCGCTGTAAACCCTAATGTGGGAAACAGCTTCCCAGTAGTTCACAGAGGAAGCCAAAGCTCACTTTGTTCTCTGTGGCCTGCCACCCTCTGTGGCCTCCCCGGGACTTGATCTGAATTCTCAAAGACCCCTTCCTGCACATCTGAAGCAGCATACTAAGCAGGAGGTTTGACCTAGGCTGGATTCCTGCTGGCCATGTGTGTAGCCTGCAGCGACTGCTCTGGTTCCTCTGTAGAGCAGGATAATCTACTGCGAGCACCTAGCTGTGCCTCGGACCCCAGGTGACCAAGAAAGGACAGCAATTAGCACCAGTAGGATTTTCTCTCTGCCGTGTGAACTGAACCAAAAGTCTCCTGGGTTTTAATTGGTCCCTCTCCCGGTCTAAGATTGATGATGCTGAAGTCAAGTGGCCACGTCTTGCTTCCTCCTAAAATAAATGGCCACCCACAGTGGCAGATGTGGAATTAGAATTTAGCCGGGTCTGCCTCCCCATAACAGAGCTCATTTTTTATATGACTAGGAACTTTTTTAATAAAGAAAGATGTAAAATAATCTCATTGCCGCCACTGCAGAGTATTAGATGCATTAGGTGGCTCCCCAGTGAACTGCTTAATTCAGTTTTATTAATTTTGGCACAGAGGTGCAGCTCACCTCCTCTGAGGTCCCCCCAGAGGTGTGGGGGCCACTGTTCTCTGCCCCAGGGGGAGCCACAGGATGACCTTCCAAAAGGTGCTTGAGAAAGAGCCCTGCCACTGTCGCTAGTATAGCCCACGCCTGCCTTTGCCTCCTCTGCAGGGCACAGGACTGCTGCCTGTGGCACCTCGGATTGTACCCCCTGGCACTGTTGCTGCTTCTGCAGCTGCTCATGATCACCCCGGGAAAGCAGCCTTAGGAGAACCAGGCCGCTCACAGCTGAAGCTGTCGCAGCATTGCCACCATAAACCCTTATCTTCAAGACCCTAGTGTTTGGCAGGATGCAAATTTGCCCATCAAGAGTGACCAAGGTCACTTGCTGTCACTTTACATTGCAGCCCTTCACCATCCAGGACCTTCCATGTGCCTAGCACCCTTACTTCAGCTTTTCCAGGCCCCATAACATCTCTGTGGTCATACAGGGGAAGAAAGAAGCCTTGGAGAAGGGAAGGCACACCCCCAGGTCACCCAGGAAAGCTACATGCGACTTCGGGAGCTACTTGGCCTTAATTCCTAGCCTCCTTCCCCTGCCTTTTTATTTTTTTAACTACAGAGAACCCGGGAGAGCCTTTCATTACCTCAGGATACATATGCCATTTCACATCATGTGACCTAATTACCTGCTTTTCTCTTGGTTTTTCCACTTGTCAGACTTCACCAGTGAGGAGTAGAAAAGACAGGAAATGTGCCCAAGTGCCCCAGAAGGCCAAGAGCTATTAGAGGTGCCAGTGTGTTAGCGCTGGAGTGCCTGGCAGTGTTGCAGGGCAGCCAGGGCCTGAGGCCCAGATGCAGATACAGACACAGGCCTGAGTTTGTATTTCTTTATTAAAACAGGAGACTTCCAGCTTGCTGCTTGCCTTCTGTGGGAGCCTGAGTTTCAGTCTCTGGATGGAAACTCAGTGTGTGCTGCCCCAGAAGTCCAGGTGCAGACCGTACCAGGGGCTTCTGGCCCTGCAGGCAGGAACCAGGCATTCCAGAGCAAGCACTATCAGCTGGCCCGAAGCTCCCTCTGCTCCCAGGGCCTCCAGGATGAGGGCACAGGAAGTCCCTTGGGGCTGACTGAGGTGGTGCAGAAGCAGGGCAGGAGAGCCCCCAGCAGAGCCGGGACTCCCTAGAGCGCTGGTGAGGGGCTGCTGGCAGGTTCCCGGGGCAAAGCCAAGCCAGGCTCAGCTTCTCACCAGTCACAGGACCAGCAGCAAACGCCATCACGTCCCTGGGCCTCGCTCTCCTTGGAGTCACCTACTGCAGCGTGGCTGGCACCAAATGCAGGCTACAGGGGTTTTTATGTGATATCTGTGTTTTCATAAAGTAGCCAAGAGGGCTGTGCCTTCTGTCATATTCCATACTGAAAAGCTGCAATAGAAAATCATGCAGATCCCCCTCGGTCACAACCGCCATCTGACCGGCATCGACACTGCCTCTACTTCCCAGCAGCCCTGTGTGTTTGGCCTTGCTATTTCATGTGACAGATGGAGACTGTCCTGGAGCTGACAGGAGACAGAGCTGGGAACCAAGCCCATGATGTGGACGCCCACGACCTGTGCCTGCTCCTTCTCCTCCTGAGCAGCCTGGCAGACTGACAGTCACATGGTGACTGGAGCAAAGCTCTCCACAGCCAGCTGGTTCTCTCAGGTTCACTGTCTCTGCCCTTCTGTCTTCCTGCCCCAGGTTCACAACCGAAACCTCCTGTCTCTGGACTTCGACCGTGTAACTCGCACAGAGAAGATCTATGATGACCATCGTAAGTTCACGCTCCGGATCCTCTATGACCAGGCAGGGAGGCCCAGCCTCTGGTCACCCAGCAGCAGGCTCAATGGTGTCAACGTTACATACTCCCCGGGGGGCCACATCGCCGGCATCCAGAGGGGCATCATGTCTGAGAGAATGGAATATGACCAGGCTGGTCGCCTCACGTCCAGGATCTTTGCTGACGGGAAGACGTGGACCTACACATACTTGGAGAAGGCAAGTGTCTCCCTCCCTCTGTCTGTGCCTCGCCTTGCCACATAAAATGCCAATCATTGTGCCTCAACCCATGCCAAGCCTACGTGGCTGACTTCCATGGAATACATCTGACCCAAGCGGTCTTCTAACGAAGATACTCATTTTCCAAAAAGAAATGTTCGAGAAAATCAGCCACAAGGGGTAAGAGTGTCC
Source organism: Myocastor coypus (assembly GCA_004027025.1). Classification (NCBI taxonomy): domain Eukaryota; kingdom Metazoa; phylum Chordata; class Mammalia; order Rodentia; family Myocastoridae; genus Myocastor; species Myocastor coypus. The sequence continues at coordinate 45,483 of PVJA010010895.1, forward strand.
CGAGCAGTCAACCGGGTGAATCACTGTGACAGTGTGGTAGATCAGAGGCCTAAGGCAGGAAAACGGGAGGTCTTGACTGATCTGGTAGAGCTCAGAGCAGCCCCAGAATGTCCTGGACCCGCAGAACAGAGCAAGGTCTGCTCCCACGTCGGGCCTTGTGTTGTAGTTCCTCCCAGAGACCTGAGCAGAGGCCTGGGGACCAGATTAGGCAGGCAGTGCTTGGTCCTGAGCATCTTGTGTTAGGCATGACCTAGGCAAATCCCTTCTGCATCCGAACTCCCTTTGTCCCAGCAACTAGGAATCAGAGGTGACGTAAAATCAAACACTGGTCCCAAATAGAAGAGAATAGTAGCTTTAATATCTCGATGCAGGTAGGCCTGTTATTTGCTTACCTTTCCTGAGGAAAAGTCCAAAATTCCTGCCTGGTTCTCACACGCAGACCCCCAACTGTGTCTCCTACTCTCAGTCACCTTTACAGGGCCCAGGCTCTGCTTGCTCTGTTGAGAGCATTTCCTGACCGGGAGGGTGGGTGAGTCTGAGGGAGGGTTTAGAGGGAGAGAGAGTGCAGAGGTCATCCAGCTTTCTGGAAACCCAGGCCAGCAAGGGCAAGGACTACCCTGAGGTTACACATAAATGTGTTGTCAGAAGCCAGGTTGTCTCTTCCCACCCCGCCCACCTCTTCCTGGGAACACCCTCGGGGACACTTGGCTTGATTAGAGAGACTGGCGCGGCTGTTGCACAGAGCTCAGGCTCAGGCTTCCCAGCCTTCCTCATGCTCTGTCGCACTGGGAAAAGAGCAGGCTGGGACCGCAGAAATGTACAGCTGCTCACGGATGGAAGCAGATGGCCCTGCCAGCACCAGGGGTGGGACGGAAGCCCTCACACACCCATCGGTGCCCTTCTGCGGGAGCCCGTGGCTCCTGGGCTGGGAAGCTGTGGCTGCCCCTAATGCAGGAGAACCTCCACTTTCCTTGGACTTCTTCTCCTTAAGTCTCCGACGGTCAGACCTCCTCTGTCCCCCAAAGTCCCCTCATCTCTTGGTTTTCTTCTCCCTGCAGTCCATGGTGCTGCTCCTCCACAGCCAGAGGCAGTACATCTTCGAGTTTGACAAGAACGACCGCCTCTCGTCTGTGACGATGCCCAACGTGGCCCGGCAGACCCTAGAGACCATCCGCTCCGTGGGCTACTACAGGAACATCTACAAACCCCCTGAGAGCAATGCCTCGGTCATCCAGGACTTCAGTGAGGACGGCCACCTGCTCCACACCTTCTACCTGGGCACCGGCCGCAGGGTGATTTACAAATATGGCAAGCTCTCAAAGCTGGCAGAGATGCTGTACGACACCACCAAGGTGAGCTTCGCCTACGATGAGACGGCCGGCGTGCTGAAGACGGTCAACCTGCAGAACGAGGGCTTCACCTGCACCATTCGCTACCGCCAGATCGGGCCCCTCATCGACCGGCAGATCTTCCGCTTCACCGAGGAAGGCATGGTCAATGCCCGCTTTGATTACAACTACGACAACAGCTTCCGGGTGACCAGCATGCAGGCCGTGATCAATGAGACCCCGCTACCGATCGACCTCTATCGCTACGACGACGTATCCGGCAAGACCGAGCAGTTCGGGAAATTTGGCGTCATCTACTATGACATTAACCAGATCATTACCACGGCAGTCATGACCCACACCAAGCACTTCGACGCCTATGGCAGGATGAAGGAGGTGCAGTATGAGATTTTCCGCTCGCTCATGTACTGGATGACAGTCCAGTATGACAACATGGGGCGGGTAGTGAAAAAGGAGCTGAAGGTAGGACCTTACGCCAACACCACCCGGTACTCCTATGAGTATGACGTCGATGGCCAGCTACAGATAGTCTCCATCAACGACAAGCCCCTCTGGCGCTACAATTACGACCTCAACGGGAACCTACACTTGCTGAGCCCGGGAAACAGTGCCCGGCTCATCCCAGTGCGCTATGACATCCGTGACCGCATCACCAGGCTAGGCGACATGCAGTACCGAATGGATGAGGACGGCTTCCTGAGGCAGCGAGGTGGGGACATGTTTGAGTACAACTCGGCCGGCCTGCTCATCAGAGCCTACAACCAGGCTGGAGGCTGGAGTGTCCGGTACCACTACGATGGCCTGGGGCGGAGGGTGTCCAGCAAGAGCAGCCACAGCCACCACTTGCAGTTCTTCTATGCAGATCTGACCAACCCCACGAAGGTCACTCACCTCTACAATCACTCCAGCTCAGAGATCACGTCCCTCTACTATGACCTGCAAGGACACCTCTTCGCCATGGAGCTGAGCAGCGGAGATGAGTTCTACATAGCTTGTGACAACATCGGAACCCCTCTTGCTGTCTTCAGCGGAACGGGCTTGATGATCAAGCAGGTCCTGTACACGGCGTACGGGGAGATTTACATGGACACCAACCCCAACTTCCAGATCATCATCGGCTACCATGGCGGCCTCTACGACCCCCTCACCAAGCTCATACACATGGGCCGGCGGGACTATGACGTGATGGTCGGACGCTGGACCAGCCCGGACCATGAGCTGTGGAAGCGCTTCAGCAGCAGCAGCGTCATGCCGTTTAACCTCTACATGTTTAAGAACAACAACCCCATCAGCAACTCTCAGGACATCAAATGCTTCATGACAGGTAAGGCCAGCTTCCCTCAGGAGGCAGGACCCTCAGCTACCCTGGTCCCCTGACAGGACTTCATCTTCCTTGAGAAAGCGTGGGATCTCAGGAAATACTTTTACTGAGAGTATCATTTTCAAAAGTATACTTACAGCAACACCAGTTCAGAGAATTCTCTGGAAATAATGGTTCTGGCATCAAATACACTTGACAGGGCCAGCCACCACCATTTCTAAATTATCATAATATGTGTCGGTCTAGAACTGTTTCATATACTTATTCACTATTTCTCAAATGCATTTGACCATGAAAGCCCTTTTTCCACCATGAAATTCTAATATTTTACTGAATGGATCCCTTAGAATGCACTTTGGGAGGTTCTGACATAGAAATCAAGCTGATTCTGAGTCCCAATAAGTTGAGTTAGGTAGCTAAAAGAAAAAAATTGGCTCTCAGTTTCTGGTGGAATGGAAAATTCAGACCCTAGAATGCTGAAGGATCCACCATTTCTAGGCTATGATCTGTTACAAAAATTACTTAACCACTTTTCCAGTTTCCTGGTCTATAAATCAAGGTTAAAATACCTGCCCTGGCTATAATTAGGTACTTATGTGTATGATAAACCTTAAAGCAACCATTTTAAAAAAATAAAAACTAAAACAGAGGCAATAGTAGAGGCTTGTAAGTCAGTAGTAGGAGTCAGGAGACAAAAAAAAAAAGAGTAAGAAAAACTCCAAGGATGGCAGGAAAAGCAGGCAGGGCACGTGGCACAAATACAAAAACCAGCATCTCCCTGCTCACAAGGCTGGACTACGACACATTTCAGCACAGTGCCTGGTTCATGTCGGTTCTTTTTCCTTTGCCCTCTGAGTGAGCCATGCCTTGTACAACTATGAAACCAACTTGCAGATAAAGTCTCCCCTCAGTCCCTGAGGCAGAGAAAGTGCCAGCAGCCAGAATTCCTGTGGTAACCACTCCCAGGTTAGTCACAAAGGACTCCAGAAGGGGAATAGCTAGGTTGTCGAGGCAAAGCCAATTGTTTTATATAAGACAACCTGTAGTGGCACACATGAGCATGTCTGGCTTCTGGCGCAGCATGTGGTGCCGGGGATCCAACCGCAGTCCCTGCAGCCACCTAAGCTTTCCTAAGCAGGTGCTTTAGACCACTGAGCCATCCTGCTGGGCCCACTCCCTATTCTTTAAAAATGTCCTTCCTTCCTCTAAGTGCCACCTAGGCACAGCCATTGTTTCAGGCACTAGGGATACGGATCCCACCCCCACCTGCTCACCCAGCCCCAGGAATCCGTGCTCCAAGAGGGGAGACAGATCTTGCTGTCTGGCGTGACATGAAATGGGATCGCAGACACAGCTCCTGAGGCATGGAGGAGCAGGGACTCCTGGGAGGGTTCGCAGCACTGCTGGCTGGGGGGACACCAGTGTCTGAGCAGGTGTTCATCAGGTAATAAGACACTCCAAGGAGTAGGAATAGCAGGTGCCAAGAATGCAGGCACCGCAAGTGGCCTGGGCCAGTGTCCCTGATGGCCATGGCTTCCCCGCCCCTAGATTTAGTGGCCTCCTCTAGACTTTCATTTCTGCTTACAGCAATAAGAGCACTGATTTTAGGGAAGAATTCCAAGCTATTATGTGACAGCAGGAGTCCCAGGCATGAAGAAAGCAGAAAAAGGTGGTGCACACATGTCACGAAGACACACCCGTGGCCTTGGGATCAGCACAGATAGCACACCCGTGCTTCCCAGCATTCATCGTGTTCAACCTGGCTGCTAGCACCAGGGACACTTGACAGATTGAGATGACATTTCCATTACATCTGTCTGCATTAAGCACGCCTCCTGCCTCTCCTCACAGCTTCTCATGAGACATCTTGGCAGGTTATCATAGCCAGGAAAAAAAGAAAAGGTGCAATAAGAAATGTGCTTTTCCATCAAAAAACCTTGCAGTTCGCCAAAACATCGCTACTCCCTCACTCTGTCCTCTTCGTACGTCACATATGGGCATGATCCCCTTTCAGAATGGCAGTGGCATGACCAGCGGCTCTGTGCCAGGCACCTGCAAATGTGGTCACCTTTAAACGCAGCACCGGCCTGGTGAGGGCACCGTCATCATGCCCACATCCAAGGCACTAGCCTTGGGGTCCAGGACGTCTGCCACACCAATCATACTGGTCTCCACCACCCATCTTTCACAAGGCAACGCCCACGCAGGGGCATTTTCATTCTGGTCAGTCCTGCAAGTGTCTCTCGCGCTCTGTGCCAAACCTATGCACAAAGTTTGCTTAGGGAGTCCAGCCTGGAGCTGCCTTTGGGGGTGTGTCCCTGTGGCTGCTTTTGTCAGATGTCTTTCCTGTCCCTAAAGCACTAAATTGAAAGGTTTGCAAAGCAATTGGTGAGTGTGACCTTTCCTGTTTTCTAGTCAAATCTACGCCATTTAAATAAAAATGTTTTCCATGACCTACAAAATTGATCTCACTATGTAGTGAGTAGCTTCCCACAGTTTGAAAAACTGCTATGTGAAACTGAGATGTCGCATGAACTACCAGGCCTTTGGCAGACTAGGGAAGATCTGCAGGCAGAAAAGAAGCCCAGACACTACTGACTGAACAAGCTGTCTACCTTTTGTCTTCCATGGGGGCCACATGGATCCTCACTCACACCCAGCAACAACAAAGAAAGCATTTTTTTTTCCAAACACATCTTCAGGAGTCCTGAGATATGCTTCCCCTGGATCAGAACAGTCCTGTGGGCTGGGGAGACAAAAAGAATGACTTAGCCTGGACCCATAACCAAGGCAGCATCCCTACCATTAGGTGAAGACCCTGGAAAAGAAGTCAGGATGGATGCTGGGAAGGCCACCAGAAAATGTCTGCCATGGAAATACAGTAGCACTTCACCTTCGCCTGGCTTGGGAGGTGGAGAATGCCAGCGCCACATACAGAGCAGAAGGTGAAATCAGAGAGGCTAGGTGAGCAGGCCCGCCCTACAGAGGAGAGACTAGGTTCTGCTGCCCAGACTCCTAGTGTAGGTCAGAAAACACTGCGTAAACAACAAAGAGGGGCACCCAGGAAAGGGCTTCTCGGTGCTTGCATTTCATTACTCTGGGATGCATGGATGAAAAGAAGCTTTTCAATGGGAAGGAAATATCTACCTCTGATGTAAGGGAACTACGACTTCCAGCCCTTGAGAGAAGCCCGTAGGAACACCGGTGAGTAACTACATCTTCAGCACTTTTACAAAAGGCAGAAGAAGAAAGTTTGCCACCTTCCCATCACTGATAATTCAGGCTCAGCCCTGCTTTCAGATCTCTGCTTTTCTGAGAATTTACAGTATCCCACATAGAAGCTTTCTTTGCAACTACAAATTCAGATGCAAGTTCTCAGCTAGCAAAAGGGCTTTGTAAGCCATTTTTTTCCTGCTCTGTTTGTTTTAATTTCCCAGAGAACCATCTGCCAAGAGTCATGGAATTAGAGTCTCTTAGAAATTCAATGAGGAAGCTGGGGAGATAGCTCAACGGTCTAAGTGCCTGCCTGTTAAAGTCAAAGACCTGGGTTTAGTCCCCAGTACATGCCATCCCTGCCGTGTGCCAAGCCAGCCACCAAAATTGAGCATGGTGGCGCACACCTATCATCCCAGCACTGTGGAGGCTGAGACAGGAGGATCACTATGAGTGTGAACTGTGTAAGCAGACCCTGCATCACAGAAAGAGGGGTGGGGGAGGGGAAGGGAAGGAAGGAAAGAAAAGGGAGGGGAAGGGAAAGGAGTTCAATGAGGAAAGAGCCTCTGGAAACAAGTTGGTCTAACCCTTTCCTCAGCTGAGAAATTGGAGGTCCCAAGTTCCTGGCAGAGATGTGGGGTGGGGCAGTGGAGGAAAGGAACTGGGCTGGCCTCTTCAGGTATATCAAATGTAGTGACTTGTGTACAGACGTGGGCCCACTCCTGCCCTTGAATGAAAATACTAAGGGTATTCTTCCTAACTACAACCATGCTTGTGCTGATACTCAAACAAAACCTCAGAGAAGTTAAAGTAGCCAAGGTCACGTGGTATATCAGCTGAGCGCCCACACCTGGGTCTGGCCTGTCTGGCTGTGGCCACGGGGCTCCCTTTCTTCTATGAAGGAGAAGTAGCACCTGGATCTTTTTCTAGCGCATGTGCAGTGCCCTTTCTTCCCGTCACTCCATCTCTGGGCCTCTAGGCGTCACCTCCAGCTGCTGGACTTGCAGATAGCCCAAAACCAAACACAGAAGCGAGGCAAACCTGAGGGCATCGAACAAAGAGAAAGCCAGGGCTCTCCCCGTCCCGCCCACCGGTCGAGATCAGCAAGGAAGCCAAAAGTGGGGAGCCCTGGGGCTCTGCTCAAAAGCTGTCCTCTGAAGGACTTTGTGCTCTGAGTGTGGCCAACAGCTCCGCGGGCGTCTTCAGCACCGTGTCCCAGTGCAGGCTGTGCCGTCCTGGGACACAGGTGTCGTCTGCCCTGCCATTCGGCACAGGCCCTGCGCTTTCCAGTTATTCCTGAAGCATCTGAGCTCCGCTTGCCCAGCCTGTTGGAAGTGGCCCCCTCCGCTGATGCCTGCAAACTTTACCGGCCTGTTGGTGTCTGGCTTTGGCACTGTCTTCTCTGTGTGAGCTTGTCAGCTCATCTCGCGGAAGGATTTCTGCTCTGCTCTGCTTTTTCCGTTTAGAAGTGATCCATGCCATTCTCCCCCTCAGCACAGGGGCCACGCACCTCACAGTACCCGCCCAGACCTCTCCTCCCTCCCTCATGGGGTCCTGCTTCTGCGCTTTCATGAGCCAAATGCTCAGGGCAAAGCCTGCCTGTCTCTAGGTCTGGTGGCATACAGCTAGGAATCCCAGTGTGCACACTGTCCTAATCCCGGCCTGTGGCCCTGGAGGCTAGAGTGCAGCCTGGAAAATGAGAGCAGGGGGAGGTCAAGTCAGAGGAAACAAGGCAGGAGGAGCAGGGGAACTTAGAGTTCGTACCTCCTGCCCAGTGGCCTGCTGGGTCACAGGTGCACATGTGGCTCTAAGACCATGCCACTGTTTCCCAACATTTTTGGAGCAGTGGCGTCCCACAGCAGCCCACCACACCCACGCCCCTGCTATACTGTCTTGGTGCTGCTTGAGTGGGATGGGGCACAAGTGCGAGTCTACTAATGCCCTGGGGTGCTTCTGCTTCTCCCACCCAGATGTCAACAGCTGGCTGCTCACCTTTGGATTCCAGCTGCACAACGTGATCCCTGGCTACCCCAAGCCAGACACGGATGCCATGGAGCCCTCTTACGAGCTCATGCACACACAGATGAAGACACAGGAGTGGGACAACAGCAAGGTAATTCCCACACATGGCAGCCTATGCTGTGGCCCCTTCTGGTTGCAAGCAGGGGTTCCCTCCAGCTTTGTGGGAAAGCTCTGGCTAGTGCCTGCCCCACCTATGCAGCACACAGGAACGCTAGCTCCAGGCAGGCCATGGGGACCCAGCCTAGGCGGCACAGGGCACAAGCAGCAGGAATGAGTTCTGTGTGCCACACTGAAGCACTACAGAAGTAATAAGCCTCTGTCACTGAGCAGAAGTGCAGGGAGAGGAGACACATGCTAAAGACGGTGTGGCACTTGTAAGCCCCTCCTGCACCTTGCCTTGGGTGAAGTGTACTGCATAAGCTAACTCGCAAACACCCATGGAGTTTCTGTCCCTATCTCACAGATTTACTGCCTGAGGCTTCTCAATATCCCCAGCAAGGAGGAATGCAGTTAAAATCTAATCCCAAATTAGTCTGTTCTGTATCATCTTGCTGATACAGGGCCAGGCATACTATAGGTGTTCAAAAATACTCCCTTCCTTTTAGGGCCCAGTTTCAGAAGTGCAGACTCTCAGTGAAGACCCTTAGAAGCAGCCCCTCACTTCCTGCACTCACTGCGCAACCCCCAGCCCACCACTCACTTGTTCTCTACTGGCTGCCAACTCTGAACCCGGCCTTGTGCTCTTCCCACTTAGTCAGAAGCCTTCAGGGGGACCCAAGCCCCAGGGGCCGGAGGGAAAAGCAGGGCTGCCAAGACGCATCCTGGGGCTGCTTGGTAGGCTCCTAGCCATGTCTTATTCCAGCTTATTCCTTCAGGCCTCAGCTGTCCCCTTCCCCTGGATCCTGGAGTGCTGGCCGCACTCCGTGGTGAGGTGGCACTTCAGACCTGCCTCTTGCAAAGCACTGCCCACTCCGTGTCTCAATTCCTAGATCCTTTCTCACCTCCCACCAGACTCTGAGCCATGACAGCTCAGGTCTCCTTTAGTACCCAGCACACTGGCCAACTGCCATAGGCACACAGAAATTTTGTCAGCTGAGGAAGTAAACAGCCCACCTTACATGTAAGGAGACCAGGTTCAGAGGAAGACCTAATGCAGGACGCTCAATGGAAGGTGCCAGGCAGTGAGAGCCCAGCTCCACCTGCCTCACACCAGTCTTCCTCCGGCCACCTAGCCCTCTCCTGTCTGCACCACCCCGGGCCCTGCCCAGATGCCCCCGCATCTGCCATTCCCAGGCTGACTTCAACAGTGCAGCTCTTTCCTCCCTAGCCAGGTTCCCTCTGCACTCCTCAGCGTCCCGTCTCTGACTGCCTGTTTGCCAACTTGGCCTGTCAATGAATTATTGATTTCTGCCCTTGGCAAGCATCAGCGATCTTTGTTGTTGAGCACTCCAACTTTTGTGAAACTCTAGGAAATAACTGCTCACAGACAGGGTCCTATTAATTATAAAGAAGACTTAATTTCAGAGGGAGGTGATGGGCCTGCTTCTAAAGCCATTTCCCTGATTGCTGATCAGGCCCTGGAGCCTTTCTCATCCTGGCCTTCCTGAGTTACCAAGCAATGGGCAGGACAGGGAAATAGCTTGTCAAGCTAGCGGGCCATCCTGTTCCCCAAGCAGCCAGGTGCAGGGTCACCTGAGCAGCCCCAAAGAAGCACTGTGGGACAGAGGCTCTTCTTGAAAAACCACATGTAAATATGGCACAGGGCAAGACAACAATAAGAGCTCTGACATTAATCACCACTGCTCTTACTGTGCATTTGTAGCCATCCTTCCCTTATCTTTCAAGTCCCAACTCAAGCATCAGCCTAGACTTGATCCCTGCATTCTCCAGCTCTCTCCTCCACCTTCGGTCCGAGCTGCTTTAAGCCTTTTTCCTGTTCCCTACTGCAGCAGCCCTTGAAACACCTTTAGGATCAGAAAGATCTGACTTTGAAGGTTGATTCAATATGAGTCATATTAGTATGAGCCAGTTAGAATGTCTCTAAGCCTTAGACCCATAGAAAGAAAAAGTGAGTAACAGAGCTTACTATGTAAAAATATTGTGAAAATCAAGTGAGACAATAACTAGTAACCGTTGAGCTTAAAGATCATTATGTTAGCTAAGCTGCTATGCTCACCTATCTTAGGGCACATTGTGATTGCAATTGTCACTGTGATGTCTGGATGGGCAAAGATGATATCTATATCTATATTCAGTTCTACATCTGCAGTGCTAGGAAAAGAAAAAGAGACTCCCTAAACAGTCTGTAGATAGGTGGATGGGTGGGTGGATGAATGGATTGGTGGATGAATGGACAGATGGATAGACAGATGGGTGGATGGGTGGATGGATGGACAGACTGATGGGTGGATGGATGGATGGGTGGATGAATGAGTGCATGTTGGGTGGGTGGGTGGATGGGTCAGTGGTAGGTGCATGGGTGGTTGGGTGAGTGCAAGGTGGATGGATGGATGGATGGACTGATGGGTGCGTGGGTGGATGGGTGGGTGGACGCATGGATGGGTGGATGGATGGACAGATAGCTGAGTGGGTGGATGGATGGATGGATGGATGGGTGAATGGATGGACAGATAGCTGAGTGGGTGGATGGATGGATGGGTGAATGGATGGATGGATGGATGGATGGGTGGATGAATGAGTGCATGTTGGGTGGGTGGGTGGATGGGTCAGTGGTAGGTGCATGGGTGGTTGGGTGAGTGCAAGGTGGGTGGATGGATGGATGGATGGATGGACTGATGGGTGCGTGGGTGGATGGGTGGACGCATGGATGGATGGATGGATGGATGGACAGATAGCTGAGTGGGTGGATGGATGGA
>PVJA010010896.1:0-56117 GCA_004027025.1 Myocastor coypus
GGAGGGGAGGGGAGGGGAGGGAGCAAAGCCCTGTCCTTGTGAGGCTGAGGCCCTTGAGCCAGAAGTCCTGAGCCTTGGAGCCCTGTGGAGGCACAGCGTCTGCCCCCTCACACAGGCCCTCAGCCAGCTCACAAGAAAGCCCCAACGCCCTTCTTCCCAGAGGTGTGCAGCAGACAGCAACAAGCACTGACAGCGTGCTGACAGGCTCCCTGAGCTGCGGCTCCTTCCAGGAAGCTCGCAATGTTCCCAAAGCCACCCGTCTGAGGGCTGTAGCTGGCGCCTAGGCACTCATCATGCCCCAGCCATCCCCGGGCAGTGAGCAGCCAGCGACAGGAGCCGAAACCCAGGGCCCATTCCCAGAGCAGAGCTGGTGAAGGTCATGCCAGGGCTGTTCCTGAGCGACCAATGAGATGAAACAGGGCCTCAGCCACCTGGCGGTGATGGGCAAGTTCTCAGAGAGCCACGACTGTGGGAGCCCCTCCCCGGAGAATGGGGCTTCCAGACCCCCGCCTGCGGAAAGGCCCGACAGAAGGATGCCAGGATTGAGGCAGAGAAGCCAGTCCATGGCCGGCAGCTGCTGGCTTCTAAGGCTGGGGTGAGGTGGGGGACGGGAGGAACACCGAGAGCAGGTGGGCCTGTGCTGCCTACTCATCCCCATGTCAGCAGGGGACACCGTCAGCCAAGCCAACTGCTGTCCCGATGGGGCCAGGACAGCCCCCAACACCAGCTGGGCCTGGATGGGTGGACCAGAGGCTAACGTCTTATGAGAGCTAAAAATTTAATTCTAAAATGTGAAAAAAAAACCAAAACGGTTCCAAGAACACAGGACTCAAGGTAGTGCCGACAGGGATGGGGCAGCCGGAGGTGGCGCGGAGGCCTCTAGAGACGCAGAATGATTTGGAAGTTACAGGACACTGGGCTAAGCCGAACTGAAGAATTATTTTGAATGTTCACAATACTGTTTTCAAGGTGGCCAGCATGTTTTTGAAAACTAGTGGACTTCATAACAAGACCCTTCCAAATTGATTTTCTGATTGCTATAGAAAAAGAATGGGTGTGGATTTGCTTGGATATGCGCCGACAGACAGAAGGGCGGGAATGATTCCGAATTACCATTCATTAATATCCTAGCGAGATCTGTGGCTGTTCAGACCCAAGGGCCAAGTCTATAGGTGGCAGCTGCCATCTCTAAATGTACAGAAAATCTGACCCAGGAGAGCCAAAGAACTTGAGAAAGACACCAGCGTAACTTCCCTGATGGTGTCGCAGGACATCGATTTTATGAAGAACCAGAGGTCCTGACGCTCAGGAGAGCACCCAGCTGGCACTGGGACACCCCGTGACAGAGCTCCCCAAAACCTCCTCTCACTGCGGCACCGCATGCTTCTCCACAACCCCCTGTGAAACAAAAGCAGGAAGCCAGGGCCCACCAGGGGCCTGCAGAGAAGAGCGTCCACCTTCCCCAGAGAGCTGGTCCAGGCTGTGTGGCCTCCTGCCGACGGAACACTTCACTGTATCTCAGATGCATTGGACTTTGGCCAGAACCATAACCCCTGGAGGGATTTTTAGCCCTCTTAGAAATGCCCCTGGAGCAATTCTGGATTGGAGCTTCTGAAACTGCAAGATGTGAAGGAGTTTGCCACCACTGGCGATAGCACCTCGGGTGCTTGGGCACACAGCAGATGCTTAACCGACGTGCAGAGCTCTAAGCTGTTGAACATGGCAGGCAGTGGTTAATCTTGGTTCCCCAAGACCAGATCATCCCCTATCCACAGCACTGCACCGTTACACAACTCACAAGCCAGCCTTCCTCCCTGGGGACCCACCTAGGCAGACACACCCCCTTCCCAACTCCTGCAGGGGCAGGCCAGTCCTACCTGTAGTAATTCTGCCGTCTGCACCGTTAACCCTGTGATGTGCTGCATCCGCCGATTTACTCGGGCCACGACAGGGTCCTCATCTTCCTCCAGCCAGGAGCTGGAATGGAAGAAGAGAGCGAAGACCTGGGGAGCGCAGCTTTAGAGGAAGGAGGTCCTGCACCCTCTCCCCAAGGTCAAGGCCAGGACTAAGGGGCCAGGATGAGAGCTACAAGACCAGAGGTCCCTGCAGGCAGGATGAGCCCCACCACCCTTCCTGAGGCGGGATGGGGAGCTCGGAAGCTGAGACTCAGCCACCCAACAGCTCCAACCCTGCTCACCTTTTGGAAACCCTGTAGCTGGCGACAGTGAGGACACCTGTCTTGGGATCACGCACAGTGGCTCGTGCAAGCTGGAAATCAGGAAGGAAAGGCAGGCTTAGGCCTTGCAGCTTCGTGTGTCTTCCCACCCAGCACGGGGACAAGATCTGCCAGCCGTTCTGTAGAGAAGCAGCTTCGGCGTGGCTCGAGCCAAGACCCCCTCATCCTTTTGTTTTTATATGGAAACAAAATTTCATAACAAAATTGTAAGAGAGTAAGAACAGTTCATACACAGGGTTTCGCTATCATCAAAGTAGTTAGAGTACAAGAACAGAAGATTCTCTCTTCCAAAGAAGAAACAAACATACTAGCACAAAACCTTTTCAGTAATCGAGGAAGCTAGCAGTACAAAGTGAATTCACCCTGGGGGCCAGCTCGGAGCAGGCATCTGAGGGCGCCATTCTCCTCCTCCCGCCGCGTAGCCCGGGGTAGCTCCCCAGCCCTCCTCTGCCAAGGTCTGAGCTGTGCGTCTGGCCTGCCCACATCCCTTCTGTGCCCGCCCACCTGTCTCCCGAGCCACTGCCCTCCTTGCAGCCCCACACCCAAGCCGGCTGCTCCCGCCACCTTCACATTCACCACCCCTGAGCCTCAACGTCTGCGTTCCCTCGAGCTGGTCAAGCTGCATGCCCCCATGACCCACTGCGGCCTCCTCCAAGCCATCCAGAAGCTCCCGCCTCACCTCCTGCCCAGCCCCCACCACTGCAAGGAGGAAAGGTGGCAAGCTCTACCCGGGAGCCTCCCACATCAGAGGACAAAACCACAGGAGAATTCTACAAGTGAGCCACACCACCTGGAAGCCATCCGCCCACATGTATGAACAATACATACGTGTACACACACACACACACACACACACACACATGTACCTCTCATCATCTTACCCCGCCCCCTAGTCTCCAAAAGAGGCTTGACAATACAGCCAGGAGGAACCTTCTGTCTAAAGCTGCCCCCAAAGACTGTCCTAATGGTCTCCCATGGTGACCACAGGCCCACATATCCTTGCTTTCCACGAGTATTTGGGAAGTGCCCACCATGGCCCTCCTGGCACTACGCTGGGTGACTGAGAACCACCCTGGGCCACATCTAAACAGGTGGGAAGACAGAAAACCAGCCAGAGGCCTGCAGCATAGCATCAGTGTCCTGGAGAAACTCTGCCAAAGGCACAAATATGCCTCCCCAGAGGCGGGGACGGCGGCCTGGGCCACCAGGTGCCAACAACGATGAGGAGCGAGATTAGAAGCCTTACTGCTGGGGCAGTTGGCCCACCTGGACACTGCACTGCTACAGCGTGCTCTAAAGAGGCAGTCAGCAGCCCCGGGAGGGCGGGCTGATCTGGGGGAGCTTGCTGAGCCAGCAGAATGCAGGTCCTCCCTGATGATCTGCCTGCCACATAAGGCCCTGTCTACATAGCTCAGCCGGGCACTGGCGCAGCGCCCATCGAAGACACCCTGGGCAGCTGCACTCTGCTCTTGGGCACAGTCAGAGCTATTCTGAAAGAGGCCTAGGGACCCACAGGCGACTGCCAGACATTCCCCACAGGCCAAGTTAAGCCCATTGGCCTCGCTTCAAAGCCAGAACAGCATCTGTCCCTTGTCACCTCCGGAAAGGGGAGGTCAGCCGATGATAGCATGTTTGGCTCTTCAAATGGCTCCTGTTCAAAGACAAGTTTTCCCAAAGCTCACCCTGCCCCCCCTGCAGAGAGAGAGAGAGAGAGAGAGAGAGAGAGAGAGAGAGAGAGAGAGAGAGTTTCTGCAGTTAGGACGGAATGACAACAGGTAAGGAATACCTCAAGGAGAGTTGGGGACCACAGTGCTTCTCTCTCGCCTGGAAAACGAGAAAGGCAGTTTTCTTCCCTGGAGAAGGCTGGAGCGAGGCTGAGAGGGGAAAGAGGCCCACCGCAATCCACACCTCTGAGCTGCGTCCACGCTGCTGACATAGCCAGCAACCAACCCTAAGGGACCTAAGCCAAGGTCATTTCAAGAGTGAGGTCCAGAAGTCTGAACAGCAACTACCTCGGGTCTTTCCAGGACTGCTAGGCCTCCTGGCCACTACAGTTCCGTCAGGAGCAGAACCACCAAGAATCCAGCCAAGCTGGTTGTGAAGGCGCGTACCTATACTCCCAGCACTCTGGAAGACTGAGGCAGGAGGACCGCAAATTCAAGCTCTGCCTAGAGAAAATAGTGAGACTCTATCTCTCAAATAAAGAATAATAATTAAAAGGAGAAGTTAGGGGCTGGGGGTTCAATCCCTGGGCCTGCCATGCTTGTCCTGCCCCTGGGGCATGCTGAGAAGGCAACTGAGACTGGGCGTGGTGGTGCGCGTCTGTCATCCCAGCCCTGGGGAGGCTGGCTGTACACAGGCGGATCACTGTAAGTCTGACCTAGTAGTGAGACCCTGAACACCCCGTAAATCTTTCCCAAAAATATAAAAAATAAAAAGGAGAAATTGAAAATATGCTAAGCCGGGCGTGGTGGCTCACGCCTGTAATCCCAGCACTCGGGAGGCTGAGGCAGGAGGATTGGTGCCAGTTCGAGACCAGCCTGGGCTACAAAAGTGAGCTCAGGACCAGCCTCAACTGCATAGCGAGACCCTGTCTCAAAAAGACAAAAAAAAAAAAAAAAGAAAATATGCTAAAGAACAGCAAATCTATGAAAAGAAACAAAAGAATATTTGTGTAATACAACACATATATAAAACCAACAGCCTAGTACATACTTAGCAAGAAAATACCAGAAGAATTTCCAGGCAACTCAGAAAGAAGATAAAAGATGCTTATTGTGGTAATGCTTTAGATGTTCTGGGCAGCTTAGCAGCACAGTAAACACAAGGGAACTGCAGATATGAGGAAAGAGAAAATAAAATCTCCTTATTTACAGATTATAACGCTCCCTGGTAACCCAAGAAGATCAGTGAAAAGCCACAAAAGCACAAAGCAAGTCCAACCCTCGCTGCACCCAGCCTGCTTGGCCGTCTGTACATTAGCCCTTGACAGCTCAGCCAAACTTGATAATTCAGTAAAGATCAGCTATTAGATAGATTTTAAAATCAATAGCTTCGCAGGTGATGACACACTATAAAGTTTAAATGTGAAAAAACAGAACAAAGTTACAGTGACAAAAATAAAGTACCCAGGGACAGACTTAAGAAGGGATGTGCAAGACCTATAAGAAAACAATGAAATAAATGAATCTGCAGGGGCCTGGGCGGCTTCCCGGAGAGGACTCAGCCCTCTGGCCACCCTGCAGATACGTCCTTCTCTAAGCCAGCCATGACAGCTGTGGTCCTCACAGTGGTGCCACAAGACCCCAACCCACTGAGGGCACTGAGGCCCAAAACTCTTTCCGCACCCATCCCCCACCAAGCAGGCAGACAAACGGACACTCCTCCCTCGGGGCCTGCCCCGCTGCCCTCTCGCTCTGCAACCACTGTCCCTGGCTGTCCACGTCACTTCCCTCACTTTCCTTCCCTGCCAGACCACGGGCCCACAAGGTCAGGCTGAGCAGGGCGTCCCAGGAGACCCTTCTGTGGACTTGTGCCACGCAAGGACAGGGGCTGCGTCGGCAAAGAAACGTTCCACACAGTGCGGCGGAGGGGAAAGCACCTGCTTCGTACTGCCCGGGCGCACTTGCTGAGGTCCCCACCTTGGGCTTGGCGAGCTCCTTAATCCTCTCGATCTCCTCGTCCGACATGACATCGTAGTACCTGACGATGTGCGGGCTGTCCCACTCATCCTCTTCCTTGAAGGGTGCAATGAGCAGCTCTGGCGCCCTGTTGCCATGATGGTACCGACAGAAAAGCCTCTTCCGCCTCTGGGGTGTCTGAGGAGCACAGAACAGCACACCCCTGGCTGAGTGGGTCCTGACCCTCAGCCCCCGTCTGCTATCTGCAGGTGCCAGCCTCTCGCCGAGGACAGCAGCTGCTGCCGCCCACACCACCCCCGGGAGCACACAAGCCCTGCGCTCAGCTGGCAGGAAGGCTTCACCCCACCATCATGCAATGTTTCTTTTCCCTCAGGGTGCCCCCCAGACCCACAATTCCCAGGGCACAGAGTACTCCAGATCCTTTCACAGAGACATGAGCAGTCTGAAGGAAACCAGGAGAAGCCTTTCCAAGGAAGGGCCCTGGGAGCCAGGTGAGAAGCGCAAGAGTCTGGCCCACCACCAGGCCTGTGGGGGACCCTGGGATCGTGGGCTCTCAAAAGCCAGTAACACCCACACCACGCCCAGGAAGGGCTGGGTCTTCCCCACCCTGGCTTCCTCCCCATTTGCCTCAGGGGTTAAAATTCTGCCTGGGGCACCAGGGAAGTGGCCTCCTATTCTCTATCTCAGCCTCAGCAATGTTTTGTCGCTGTTACTTTACAGTGTTGTCCCCAACAGCTGGAGGAGAGGCGCCCATAGGTAGGGAACCCTCACCAGTTTGATGCCCTCCCCGCGACACAGGCTCTCGTACACCTCCCTCTCGGGCAGGTAATCCGCCGGCCTCTCATAGACGCCATTCTGGGCTGCAAGCTCAGCCTCCGTCTGATTTGACAATGCTTTTTCTCTTTCTTCCTCCAGCAACCGCTCAAAGTACCGCAGGTTCCCTCCGGCTCGCTCATGGCTCGGGTCTAGCAAAAGCACCGAACAAGAAGGAAAAGGAAACCACAAACATCTGGTAGGTCATTTAGAGAAATTATTCTGTAATTGGTCACTCTCCCAGCAGCCCACTTGTGTGACACATTCTGCCATCTGCAGCACCTCGCCAGGGTGCAGGCCAGAGCCGAAAAGCCAGCAGAGGCTCTCCCTACCTCGGCCACAGATGAGAGGGGAACAGCATCAAAGCAGGGGACACCCAGCAGCCCCCAGGGTGGCCTCCTTCCCAGACACGCCCCCAGGGCCCCAAGTCCCCAGGCCCAGAGAAGCAGCGCTGGGTCCTGTGTCCTCACAACCGGCTATCTGCCACTTGCAGCCATTCCCTGGAGTGTGGCCATCACTGGTGACCACATCACACACTGGCCGCAGCCACCAGGCCTGAAATACTGACTACACATAGCTCTACCGTGTGGCCATTCCCACTCCTAAGACACAGGCACAGCAGGATTTCAGGCCCACTCCTTGGAGCAGTGACTTAAATCGATGCCACATAGCTTGGGAATTCAGGTGGCTTCACTCCCAGGCCAGGAATTTGCAAAAGTCCTCCTACTGATTGTAGGCTACCTGACGTCAGACTGGGGACCTGTGGGAGGCAGTAGCCCAGGAAAGCCTCTGCCGGGGATGGCAGGCTCATACTTCAGCAAGAGATTCTTCCTGTTCCTAACAGGTGGGTTGTAAAAGCACCATGCTTCTGGCCTCCGTCAGCTCCACATCATAAGTAATAGGCTCAAAAGTAATTATAAATAAATAAATAAATAAATAAATAAATAAATAAATACAACCAGGAAAAAAAAGAGTTCTTTGTACAGCTGTTCTTAAAATTACTCATGCAGCTGCAGAAAGAATGTTTAAGCACATAGTAAACATCACTTGAGAATGAAAGAACAAAGGCATTAAGATATATGGCTTTTTATGTTATTAATGCTATCTATAAATAAACTCATTCCTGTTTGACTGAAAAAAAAAATAATAAGTCACAGGCTTTGCTCTTAGACCTCAGGCCACTAACCTAATAGGGGAGTCACTGCCCCTACAGCCACCCTGAAGGACACCCTGCCCCTCAAGCGGCTCCAGCACGGTGGAGACGCAACCTATAGTCTTGGGCCGCCAATACACTGAGTCCTTGCTAAGAAAGGAAGTGTAGGACTACTAAGGGCACAGGTGGGTACCACGGGCCTGAGTATACCCATCGGCAACTGGGCAAGAGCTAAGGCCAGGACTGAGGTGGTAGGGCGGTAGTTGGCGGCTGATTTGGACCTGCAGACATTAACACATTAGCTACAGGCCAGGTGGAAAACACGGCCTTGGTCCCAGGAGCAGGATCAAGCAGTACAGCCCAGAGTCCAGAGCTGTTGCCAGATCCCACCTTCATCTTTCCTTCCTAATCTCGTTACCGAGAGACAGCAGGCGGCGGGTGAGCTCCAGGGCGCGGTGCAGGTCACCCAGCTGGAAGACAGCGTAGCTCAGGTAGTCCAGCACCTCAGACTTGGCCACGGCGGCCTCCTCCCCAGCATCGAGCTGCATGAGCACCTGCTCCATCCACAGCACCGTGTGGTAATAGTCTCCGTCGTTGTAGGCTGAGCGGCCCATGCCGAAGCAGTCGTCCGCACTCAGCCTGGCCTGGTACTTGGTTCCTAACACAGAAGCTGAGAGTCAGGCGCCAGAGGACAGAGGAGAAGTCCAGCCCTGGGAAAGGAGGCATCCTCCGAGGAGAGCCCCTCAGCCCTGAGACCACACACCCTCAAGTGTCGCTGACACATTGAGCAGGCAGGGCGCTCTCAACCTGGACCAAGGTTCACTGCCACCTCCTAGGTTGAGACTGGCCTCTTCACAGGTGGGAAACGGCTTTGTGACCGGGAGCTAACGAAGTCCACCAAGTAGGACTAAGTACAGTGAAAGACAGATGTGTACTTGGCAGCTGACCGCAAGTCTGGAGTACAAATAAAACAGGACTTAGGAGGCCCCAGAAGCCAGGCTGAGGACAACTGCTTGTAGGGAGGGGCGTGAGGCAAGAGTAGACGGGCAGAGGCTGGAAAAGACAGAAGAAAGAACACCAGCAAGGGCACAGCAGCACCGGCTCAGCAGGCCTGCTGACCGAGGGTGGGTCGCTTGCTGGGAGCTGAGTACTCCAGCATCACCATGGAGACAGCTGCGCGCCAAGAGCAACCAGCAGGGATTCTGATAGGCTCCGATGAAGGGACTGTGTGTGTGCTCCTCAGGGACTGAGAGAGCAGATAGGGGGTGGCCACAGCTGGCACGAGAGAAACGCCTCGGAGGGGGAGCTTCCTGCCGGAGACCCGAGAGAGCTCCTTCTGCCGCAGGAAGCCTGACGGCGGTGCTGAGCCACTCCAGAGCCAGGCTCTGCCTGCCCCAGAACCAACAACAGAGTACAGGGAAGTTGGGGAGATTAAACGCGAGACGGCGCTGCAGGCAGGCCAGGGGCTAGCAAGTGCCTTTCCTTCCCCATGGGCCTCCACAGATCCGGCCCAAGCACCTACCTGACACAAGCGAGTAACATAAGCAAGCGAGTAGGCTGAGGCTCTGACACTGCAGGGGGAGGCGTGGACAGCTCTCACTAGGCAGCCACCTGCCATGTGACTGCAGACAACTTACCCAGCCTGTGTCTCTGTCCCCTATCAAGACAGAGACGGCATCTGTCTATAACTATCAAAACAGAGACAAGCCCCGAACTTAAGGCCCTTATGCCAAGGGCTCAAGGCGATGACCCATGTATTGCCTGTGATCTTCAGGGTGCCAATGGCCAGCAGCTACTGTCACACCTCACAGATGCCAAGAATGTTGGGAATGGCCCCCAGGTGCCAGCTGGAGCACCCACTCCCTGGAGTGTGACAGCTGAGCTGAGTGCTGAAGGGTGCTCAGACCCGAAACAGCCCTCGTGCCGGGGGTCAGCCTTCCTGCAGGGGTAGCAGGGCGAATAAGAAAGAGCTCAGGGGAGAGAAGCCGAGAACCAGAAGCAAGGAAGTCAGGAACAATACAGCATCATACAAATGCTAACCCTGGGGCAGTTTGTGAGAAAGGGATCGCTTTTTTAAAAAAGGAACGAATGACCAGAGGAAGTACAATTAGCACTTTATCAGTCCAGTGGCCACTAGGCACTTCACAGGGGTTGGATCAGTGGACAGCAGGGACCAAGGTACTGTGGGTTCAATAGTACCCGGGTACCCGGAAGTGGAGAACAGTGCGTACATCCTGCTAGCCAGCAGCCTGCCTAGGAGCAGGGAGAAAGACCGACCTGCAGCAAAAACTCACAAGAGCCTTGGGCTGAGGAAGACATGGCAAAGAGAAGCGGTATGAACAAGAGTCTGCGTCCACTGAGGAAGAGAGCGCCCGGACACCGAGGGAGCTCCTGGACGGCAGCCTGGCTTTCTCTGAGACGCAGGAAGCGAGGCCCTCGGCTAACACCTGAAGCGAGGAGCAGGCACAGAACAGGAGACTGGCACCAAAGAGCGACGCAAGAGAGGGTCAGCACCTGAGGGAGCCCGGACCTGAGGGACCATGGCTCCCCCCAGCCACCAGACCGACGCACACGGGGCAGGGAAAGCATGGAGCAGCTAGTTACCTGGAATTTCCCCTCTGGAAATCATGCCTGCGTCGAGTTTGTATGTGTCCTGAAGTCGCATCAGGGCCTTGGCAGCCCCCACCTCGTCCTCATCCGTGGGGAAGAACTGCCGCTGCACGGAGAGGTTGGCTATGAAACCTTCCAGGAGAGAGAGCAGGCGGTTACCTTGAATCCAGGGGCAGACTTCCTTCTGGGAGCAGAGAGGTGGCTCCCAGAGGACCACTCGCTCGGGGCATCTCCCTGCCCCTTCCTCTAGATGATCATACCAAGCCCTGGGTATGTTTCCTAGCAGCGCAAACTGAGAAACTTTCCCCTTTCCCCAAGAAGCCCCTCTGATGGCTGCGGATCTCAACATCTCCCCCTTCCTACACTTCCTTCCGTCTGGAACTGAACTGGAACCTACACGCTGCTGAGCAGGTGGGAGTCCAGGAGCAGCAATCGGGGGATGACCTCCCCATTGAGGGTGCCACTGGAGCCCGTGGGGTCCCTGAGCCACTCGAGGACCCTCAGAAGGCTTTCCTGAGACTCCAAGCCCAGGACCCCAGGTGAGGGCCCTGCCCTCCCAGACTCAGAGGGGAGGGCCTGCCTTCTGTCCACAAGCTGAGGAATAGGAGGGAAACCTTCCTTCTCTGGCCCTCTCCCAAGAGCAGCAGGCCCTGCCGTCACCTACTCTTACACCATGAGATGACTCAAACACTCTTTTCTTTTCTTTTCTTTTTTTCCCCAGAACTGGGGATTGAACTCAGGCCCTTATGCTTGCCAGGCAACCACTTATTCTACTGAGTTATTTCCCCAGACCCTCAAACACCCACTTCTAGCCAACCCTGGAGACCCAGCAGGTATCAAGAAGCTGCTATCTTGTGTTCCTCCTGACCAGCAAATCTAGTGTGGAATTCAGGAATAGAACACATGCATCCTAGAAAAAGACATGCTATGCTATCAGTGCCTCGCCCTCACTTTTAAGTTCAGGGGCAAGAATTTAAAGATCCGAGATGAAAACCACCTAATCCTCTCTGAGCCTGTCTGATCCCCTTCCAGGTAATTATAAGGTTTTCCAGATGTGGGTGCAGAGAGGCAGACACAGAACAGGGGAGAGTGGAGACCGTGTGCGCAGGCTCTGGCTCCAGCGGCGGCAGAACAGCCTGTTCTAAGCCACAGGCCCAGCCCAGGAGGCGGGCGGGTGGGTGGGTGGGGGAGGGGAGCTTGCGGGGAGCTCCGAGGGCAGCCGAGGTTCCTGGAGGCAGTGCGCTCCCTGGGCATAGCGCCAGCCTGGCTGAGCTCACCAAGCCCTCCACGGAGGCCAGGCTGCCCTAAGCCAAGTCCAGCCCCGCCTGGCCACGTGGGCGGGTCTTCTCAGCCAGAGAGACAGACAGCTAGGCTGAGGCTCCCCAGCACTCCCAGCTCAGGAACTGACCCCAAGGCTGGCATTGATCGGGCTGGGCTACCTCCAGGGCCACCCCAACACAGTGCCGTCGATAGGGAAGTGTTAAGGGCACAGGGAGCACTGCTACAGCAAAAGCTTTTTTAAAAATCATACCCTATTTTTATCTTTACAACCATTGTTAATTTACTGTTTTGAAAGTCTGTAACATAAGCATTGTATGTTACCCTGTTTCTGTCCTTTTTTTTTTTTTTTCTGTTTTCGCTTCTGTTTGTACTCTCCAAAATAAAATATAAAAGTTAAAAAAGTCATACTCTGACCTTTAAATACCATTTTCAGTTTCTCTAGAAAAATGACCTGAGACATAAGAGAACCTGTACTGTAACATCCTATAACTCGGTGGTGTCCCAAATTTTCTGATCAAGGAGTTTATGAGGCTACAAAGGAAAGTAATGAAAGATGTATAGTGTGTCTAAAGAGACTCACATAGAGAGAAAACATTCTCTCAGGTTTTCACAGAGAGCAGATTGACCAAGCAATGGCCAGGACTCATCCAGATGGCTGACACTGATAAAAGATCTACAAACTGCTGTACACGGTTTCAGGGTAAATCCTGAAGGGATTTGACTGACCTTGTCCAATACAGAAGTTTAATTTTTTATTATGTAAGTCGTGTTTTATCTAGGTCTTAATCACCCAGCGGGAAAGTCTAACCACGAGGCCTAAGAAGTGAAGCCATATTAATATGCTCAACTGCAAAAGGCTCAAGTCAACAGCTACCAACATTGCCAATACATTCCAACAATATGCAATGCATTAAATAAATATTGTAACTATTTTACTAACCTGTTATGAAACTGTCTCATAGCTTTTTTTTCTCATTAAAATTAATTTTAAAAAAGAAAAATGACCTGAGATATCAAGACATACACAAAGCACGGCCAATAACATGGAAACCCTGTATACCATGATTGGATGATTTGGCCAGTTCTACATCATAACAGAGTAAACACTGTTATCCAGCCACTAAAATCGTGTGACAGAAGATTTTAATAGCAATAGAGAAGCTTGAGCTGGGCGTGGTAGTGCGTGCCTGGAATACCTGGCTCAGGAGGCTGAGGCAAGAGGGTTGAAAGTTCCAGGGCAACCTGGACTACAAAGCAAGATCCTGCGTCAAACCCCTGCTACTCCCCTGAACCAAAAGAAGACAATGAAAGATTCAGAGAAGAGCATATGCTTACATTGCGAACCCACCAACAGATGTGTTTTGTTGGAGGAGGAGGAGGAGGGAGAGGAGGAGGAGGAGGAGGAGGATGCAGATGGGGCTTAGCTTCCCGGCATACTTTGTCCCCAGCCCCCAGTGCCTGCGCTCCTTTAAGTTCATCTATCTTGAAGCAAGCAAGAAAATGTAACTTCTGGGACCAGGGAGATAGCTCAGGGGCACAAGTGCCTGCTTGGAAGTACAAGGTCCTGAGTTCAATCACTAGTTCCTCAAAAAAAAAAAAAAAAGAGTGTTAAGTTTAAGAAAATTTAACTTCTATATTAGGCAAGGTTGGATACACACACGTGTAGGAAGATTATGATTTCAACCCTGCTTACTACAGGCAGTTGCAGTAAAAATTAGAATTTTTATATGGGATTGGATCTATGTTTCCTAATGTTTCTATAAAAACATACATAACTGATGTATAATCATAAAAAATTCATTACAAAAGAGTGGTGTATGCCAGATGTAGAGGCACATGCCTGCAATCCCAGCACTCAGGAGGCTGAGGCAGGAGGCAGGCCATGAGTTGGAGGCCAGCCTGAGCTACATACACAGTCAGCTCAAGGCCAGCCTGAACTACATAGCAAGACCCTGTCTCAAAAAGATAGGGGGAAAATGGTGTGTATGGCGGTGAGAACACAAAATTGCAAAAAGGCAGACACTGATTACAAGTTTGAAGCAAAGCAAGGGCCATCCACTGCCAGGACTCACAGAAAAGGGCCAGAACCCAGAACACACGGGGACTCCACTCACACCACGCATTGTGCCTGTGTGTACCAGATCCAGGCTCCCCCACCAGAGCCCAGACCCAAGTGGACACAGACGCACACACATAAGCGCATGTGCACACACACACACACACGCACACACACACACACACACACACACACGCAGCCCACCCGCCCCACTGCTCACCAGCAGCCGCGTCCTGCAGGACAAGGTCCTCCAGTGCAGGCCAGTCTGTATTCAGCCGCTTCACCAGTTTATAGGCGTTCACGGGGTGGGCCACGTAGCCCTCAGGGTCTGCAGCCGACTTGCTGGTCAGGGCTTCCATTTTGCTGGCCCAACTGTGCAACCAAAAGAAGAGTGACAGTCCACCCACCCAGATCTGGGCCTTTAGTGACGTCACTGGGGAGATTTTTTAACCATCATAAATAGGTATTAAAGCATGAATATAGCAATTCCCACAGATCTTTCTAGCTCCTTAATCTTTAGGTAGGAAGGAAAACTACAGTCACTCTTTCACACATGCCCTTAGCAACTCCAGAGCACTGGCAGGAAGACAACTCCAGGCCAGCCTCACAGCACCCAGCTTCCTCTGATCCTCGGTCCTGGGGGGTTTCGGGGCAGGGGCTGGGGGCTGGCTCAGGCTGGCTGCAGGGCCTCAGCGCACATGGCACCTCTTTCTCTTTTTCTTTTTTTTTTTTTTTTTTTTTTTTTTTGATTTTAGGGAAGGGTCTACAGGGTGTTCAGGTTCTCACTTCTAGATCAGATTCATAATGATCCTCCTGTTTATAGCCTTCCGAGAGGTGGGGTTACAGGTGAGCGCCACCATGCCCGTCTCAGCATGTCCTGGGGGCAGGGCCAGCACAGCAGGTCCTGGGATTAAACCCCTGGCCCCTGCACCTGCTGAGAACTACTTGGCCAGCCCCCGCCTTTTTTCTTTTTTTTTTTTTTAAACCTCTTAATCTTGGAGAGCTTGGCTTCCTCCATAAGGATGTACTCCTTCAGAGACTGTACCAGGTCCTTCTCGGCATAGATCAGGTCAGTCATGTGACCTGCGTGAGAGCAGTAAAGGAAGGCCAGTTAGAAACCAGGGAGGGTGTCAGCCCCTTTCTCTGGGGCACAAAACACAAACATGAAAGCAAGTCCCTCGGGCCAAGGGTAGCAGCTCTCTGAGAAACCTGGGGATTTGGAGGTAAGGGGCCCAGGCCTTCATATGGCCCCTGGCCTAATTTCAGGAAGACAAAAGCAGAGGGGCCAGGAAGATGTGGGATAAGGGCACCAGGGCCTACTCAAACCAGGAGCCCCAAATCTCAGTCTCTTGCTATCTTCCAGCTGGCCCTGTGGTTGGACATGGGTATCCTAAGGGCTCAGAAACCTCAGATGACCAAGGCAAGAGGAGTGAAATCCTTAGTATGCAGAGAGTGCACCCCCCTTAGCACACAGAGAGCTCACCCCTCTTTGGCCAGGGGTAAAAGGGTCAAAAAGGCCACGAGTCCCCATGTGAGTGTGCTTCCCAGATGGGAAGGCGTAACTCAGATAGCCGGCTCATAGGACAACAAGATCAGGGCCACTGGGAGGGGAAAAGCAGCTTCACAAGTTCCGCTTTCCTAGAACTGGTCAGAACCAACGGATGCAGCCATCCTGCCCTGGGTGAGAGGTCCTCCTGCCACATACCAACAGAAGTGAAGAATTCAGCTTGCACACAGCTGAGGACACCAACCCAGGCCATCAGCCACGGAGACACCTGGAGTTTCATGGTCAGGGAGGGCAGCACCTGTGAGGAATTCAGGACATTCCTTAACACAGTGAAAGAGAACACCTCAGATGAGACACAGCACACACACCCACAGGTATGCACAAGCAGTTACATACACACGCGCGCACACGCATGCACAAACATGCCAAACTCCTGGCTGAGCAAAAATGAGGAAGAGCGTTTAGGATTCGCTGTGGAGAAGGCACAGGGCATGGAAGCAGCATGGGTGCTCAGTATTGGCCCAGGCCCTGCGAAGCCCACGGAGCACCTGCCATTTCACAGGCCACAGGCTGCTCACCTGTTTCTAACCTCCCAACCTATGCACCCAGCCAGAGCCAGGAATCAGGACCTACCTGGCCAAGGTCCTGACAGGACAGGAGAGGCAATGACAAAGAGAGAACTTGATACAATATGCTCGGGGCACCCAGCCCAAACTGACATGTACTACAGATGGATAAACACTGACCCCTCCCTGTCTGCACCTGCCAGGGACAGGGCCACCACGGGAGTGGCATTCCAGGGCAGACACTGCTCTAGCTGTAGTGAGGCTCTTGGCAGTCTTGTCCTCATGGTCAGTCACCATTCATTCACAAATATTTACTGAGAAATGCCAGGCACCAAATGAGGAACTGGGGACAAAATCATCAATCAGCCATGCAAGCCCAAAACCTCAGGCTAGGCTGCTGACATGCAGAAGAGGCCAGCTGCTGCCATCTCTGTGGCCTAGAAATAGACCCAGCTCGGAGGGGGCCAAGTCCAACCTGAAGAAACCCTCCCTGGCTCTGGGCCTGTGGGCACAACAGAGGCTTCAGACATCACCTCCCAGCTCAGCCCTCCCTGGAACGTGCTGGAAACCCAGGCTCATCTAAGTCCCTGCTCCGTCAGTCCTTCCTCCTCTTGCTCCACTTCAGCCAAGTCTCGTGGGAACGTTCAAATGGAAATTTACTAAGAAAATAAAAGGAATACAAATGCTTCTCCAAAAATCCTCCAGCAGAACTCTAAATCTGAGCTAATAGTGTTCATTTTTGCCTGCCATGGTCAATTAGACACACAGTCACTCTGACCATTCCTCATCTGATCCTTTCAGAGGAAAGCCCAATGAGTGTGGTCCCCAGGTAGGCTCAGAGAAGACTCCCGACTCTTGTCCCCAACAGGCTGCTCTGCTGGGAAGAAGACAGCATAACCAAACAGCCCCATGTGTTCAGGCCCCTGAAGCCTGCAGAACTGGCAGTGTGCCTGTCACAGTCTGGCCTTTGAGACCCAAAGACACACAGGTCAATTGTCCTCCAAGGGAGAACCTGCTGCCGGGCGCAGCCTATTGGGCTAAGGGTCCAGTGAGGGCGAAGGGCGGTAGGATAAAGCAAGTCACTGAAGGACAGCAGCAAGCCAGGGGGCGCCTTGAGCACCCAGGGCCTCAGGCCCAGTCCAGCCTGATTCTGGGTCTCTCCATGCTGTCCCCTATGGGCCTGGATTCTGGAAGGCTCTCTTCTGGCTTCGCTGAGGCCTCAGCCATGATAGGAGGACACAAGGAAACTCAGAGCCAGGAGGATTATGAACAGTGGGGGGGCCAGCCAGCTGCCCCTCAGCGTGGGGACACAGGACAGCAGGATCTAGGCAGGAGACCAGAATAGACACAGTTGGAAGCGGAGGCCCCGGCGCTTCTCCCCGGATGAGTTGCCAACCACAGTTGCATAACTCTTCAGAGATCAGGCAGCAAATTCACATGAAAGGGAGGCTGTTCCATTCCTTTCACATCATCCTGGTGGTACCATCCGTAATCTGCACTTACAGCACTTGGGAAAGGGCAGCCAGGTTTCTCTGTGACACGCACATGAGCCATCATCTCTCTAGAATGTGCTGTCTGGCTCATGCTAAGCCCATCTATGAATCTAGGCCTGAAGGCAGAGCCTCTCAGAATCACAGGCGGGTTTGGGGCAATGACGTGCCCAGAGCCTGCGAAGTCCTGCTCTGGCAGGAGAGGGCCGTGAGGACGCTGTCAGCCCAGGGAGCTGCACGCTGCTGAGCGGCTCCCAACTGCCACATCAACGCCGCCAGCCCAAGCATCCTCCTGGCCCTGGGCCCCAAACTCATCTTTGCACAAAATTCATCTCTGTCACCTAAACTAGGATCACAATGGTGAAGGCATCCAAGAGGAACTGCACCCTCCAAAATGGAAAAAGACAACCCCTAACCCATCTTCTACCTACACCCAAAGCTTGTTTAGGATTAAATAGCTTGGAGTGTCCTTCTCAGTGCCCCACAAAGTATCCAGGCTGCTAAGAGCACCCCTGGGAACCCTCAGAAATCCATGTGAGGGAAGCAGGGTGGGGATGAGTAACAGCTCAGCCACAGGGAACTTGCTTAGCATGTTCCAGGCCCTGGCTTCCATCCCCAGCCGACAAATTTTTAAAAGGTGAGGAAGATGGTTCACCAGATAGCTCAGCAGACTAAAGCGCCTGCTTAGGCAGAGTGCCATGGTCAGGATTCCGTCCCTGGCATGACCGCTGGCCCCACCACAGGACATACTGAGAGGCTGATGAGACTGGGCATGGTGGTGCACGCCTGTCTTCCCAGCACTTGGGAGGCTGAAAACAGGACAATCACGATGAGTCCTATCTCCATAGTGAGACCCTGTAGGCCCTGTACTAAGTATATTTTTTTAAAAAGTGAGAAAAAAAGATGCAGAGGCAAAGTGGGGAAGGAAGAAGAAAGATGACACACGGGGCTGGGGAGATAGCTCCAAGGCACAAGTGCCTGCTGGGCAAGTGCAAGGTTGTGAGTTCGAACCCTGGTCCCACAAAAAAAAAAAAAAAAAAAAAAAAAAAAAAAAAAAAAAAAAAAAAAAAAAAAAAAAAAAAAAAAAAGAAGAAAGATGACACATAAATCTAGGCAGAACAGGTCTGGAGATGTACAACCTCTTCTTCTGCAGACCAAAGGCACTAAGTGGAGCAGAAAACCGACCCAGACCCTGATCTGAGCTGCACACCGAGGCGCAGCATGACACCTGTCCATACCACACACTGGACAAACAATTTCATTCTGGATGTGTTCCAACTAGGAGCCACAGCAGGTGTTACATCTCCTCTGTACAGCCGCTTCTTAAGGAGGACGTAAGTACAAACACAGTACGTCATCCACATGCAGAGAGCAAAGCGTACTGGGAGAAAAGCAGGTCTCCCCAAACGTGTACCGTGTGACCTAACTTTGATGAGAAAACCCTACGCTGTGCATAGATGTGCAAGAGCACCAATTTCTAATTGTGTCTTGGTGAAGTAATTTCATTTTTCTTCTTTTCTGCTGTTTGTTTTCATACTTTTCTACAAGGAATTATTAAAACATTTTACAATATTTAAAATGTAAAGGGAACAAAGCAGGCTTTCTCAGATGAACTCCCAAGGGGCCTTGGCCGCTCCAGATTTAGATTCCTACTGGGAAGGCCTGAAAAACCTGCCAACACCCCAGACGGTAGTTCACCCACTAGGTAACTGGCACAGTTTCTAAGCACAGGGCAAGTCCAAGACACACAAGCAGAGGTTCTACCCAGCCTGCTCTTTGGAAAGGACATTTACAGTCTGGCCAAATGACCATGAAAAGATGTTTCCAGCCACAAGCCAGCAGCATTCCTAGCTTCTCCCCTTACCTCATCGGGACCCTCTGCCAACCTCCCAGCTGCAACCCAAGTGCAACAGCCCAGGAGTTTTAACAGTGCATTTAACAGCCTAGAGACAGAACACGGCTTTCCTGAGAACAAACAGGTCTTGCTTGGCCCCAGATGGTCAAAACCCTGCCTGCATTCTGTGAAGAGGCGACCTCTCTGAACAAGCCCCCAGCCCTGCCATCCACCGTGCACCATGGCCCCAGCTTGTCGCTGTGGTCAACTCCAGAACTGCAGAGCTGAAAAGACCCGCATGCCAACCTAGAAGGAGTTACACAGAAGCTCCATGAAGCCCCACTACCAAGGCACCTGGATGCCCATTTAGGCCTGAAGCTGCCGTCATTGGGAAGGATAGGAGGTACCAAGTTCCCCCGCAGTGTCATGCTCAGCCACTGCCCTGATCTGGCCACCCTTCATCCCAGTTACAGCTCTGCCACTCTGACCTCTCCACATCTTCTCTGGTTTTGCTCTCCACTCTGTCCCAGGAAGTAGGGAGCACAGCTTACTGGAGGCCTCTGGCTCTCACCACCAGAAGAATAACATCCAGTCTCCTTAGCCCGATGGCCCTTGTGACTGTGTGCCCTCACGCCGATGCCCCCGCCAGCGCCATCTCATGACCTCAAGTATCATGTCTTCAACAACAACTTCATGGGAAAAATATTCTTCACCAGGAACCCAGTGCTCTCCCCCTTCCCCGAAGGTTTCCTTGGATTCCATCCCTTGCTCCACAAGTAGCCATCTCAGAATGGCTGGTGAAGCATCTTCCTGGGCTTTGATTTTCCACCCCACCCAGTAAAAGAAGAGGGGGCTCAATGGGCCCCGGCAAGGAGGGATGAGGCTGCACCGGTCAGATCTGAGGAATGGATCCTGGTACCTTCTCTGCCCAGTATGTGCACACATTGATTTCCGCCTCTGCTTAGGTACCATTTGGACCGCCAAGCTCCTGCTTTAGTAACTGGATGATGAAACCACAGAAAGCTGTTAAAGTCCAAATGAGTGCCAAGCTGCACTCAGGCAGGGCCTTGGCAGAGACCTGACAGTGTGGGGAACCGTAGCTGATAAGGGTCTACCCTGAGGGCAAGACCCGTACACCACGGTGCTGCGTGCAGCCTACACGCCGCCTAATACCCTCGGGGCCTCACCCCATTCTAGGCCACAGCCTACCTCCTCTACCTCTCTGCCCCATGGGAGAGACTGCGTGGACGCACCCTGGAGTCTCTGGATCCTCCTGGGCGGTGACACCAGGAGACACAGAAGGGACCTGGTGAAGAGTGAGAGAAAGTGAACTCTCCACAAGCCAACTCTGACCAATGAAGCAGACAAGATGAAGCCAGCAGGGAAGTTCCTCCCAGGAACTTTTTACAGGAAGCTCTTTCCATATAGAGTTCGTACAGCGCCTGCACACAGAGTAACAACGTCATACCTCTGCAGCGTGCCAGCTTGCTAAGGCACAGCACCCCCTGGACGGGTTCCCATCTTGAGCACGTTGCCCTTCTTTCCCCTCACCATGGCTGCGCTGCAGTACACTTTCCTATAAAGTACTAAACACTGCAGTTCTGTCTCAGACTCCTTTCTGGGATCCAGGTCTAAGAAAACAACAATTTTTGTTTCCAAAAAATAATGCCTTTTAAAATAGAATAACTATAATACTGTACTGTAATACAGTTGCTAGCATTAGGACTGGCTAGATAGCTCAGCAGATTAAAGCACCTGCTTTAACAGAGGCAGGGACCAGGGTTCGATCCCCAGCATGCTGTGCCAGTCCCACCCCAAGAGCACGCTGAGACAGCAACTGAGACTGGGCATGGTGGTGGCGTGCACCTGTAACCCCCCATGCTTGGGAGGCTGAAAACAAGAAGATCACTACAAGTCCAATTTGTGTAGTGAGATCCTGTAGAACCTGTACTAAATACATTTTTAAAAAATAAAATAAAGTCGCTAGCATCACTACTCTAGCATTTTGGCACCATTATGAAGTACGGGTTATTTGAATACCAATACTACATCCCTGTAACAGTCAACTTGATAATCAAAAGAGCTTCAATCCGATGAAGGGACCAACAGGTGGGCACTGCGTACAGCGTGGATGCATGGGATGAAAGGATGACGCGTGTTCTGGGCAGAACTGCACAAGACTCCATCATGCATCTCAGAAGGGTCCATAATTTAAACCTGATGAATTGTTTATTTTTGTCCTTCTCCGTTTAATATATTCGGTCTGTGGTTAACCGTGGGTAAATGAAACTGCAGAAAGCAGGGAGGGGAGGGCATTCTACTGTATACCACAAATATATGAGATAGAGAACTGGAGATGAGAGAGGACTTCCTCCATAGCTAACATCTGACAGCAAACCAAGCCCAAGCCCCATACACACTTTCTACAGGAGACAGCTGCCACCCAACACTATCCAAGAGTACTACCTGCTGCCTTATAGCACAAGAGCTCCCAAACATTCCCACAGCTCACAAAGCAGGTTCATGGCTGAATCGCACCAGAAGGAGAACAGCAATACGGACTCTAATAATAGCAGTATGGACCTGGAAAACAGTAACCTGGTCCCCTGAGTTCAGAAAACACCCACTCCTAGCACGGACCTCACAGCATCCATAGATAACCAGCCAGCCCTCCTCAGACCAGGGCTCAGGGATAAGTTAGGTACATATACCCACCCTATGGCCAAGGAGACCCAGGGTTAGATCCCACCTCCATCAACTACTTCCTGGCTTTGTGACCTTGGACAAGTCACAGGT
The DNA here is from genome assembly GCA_004027025.1 of Myocastor coypus. NCBI lineage: Eukaryota > Metazoa > Chordata > Mammalia > Rodentia > Myocastoridae > Myocastor > Myocastor coypus. Next base: position 21,984 of record PVJA010010896.1, read on the forward strand.
GTCCCTGAGCCTCTGTTTCCCTATCTATATAAACAGCAGGACCTATACTTCATAGGCTAGGACTTGTGAGGACTGGGTGAGGTGACAGATACTGGCAAAGAGCCGAAGACCAGGTGCGATGCGCACCAGACATTAGCCCTAAGCACTAATGGACTCAGAACAGCCGGGGGTCCAGCACATGTCAGCTGGTCTAGGAGGGAACAAAAGGCCCAGACCAGGGGACAACACAGACACAAGACACAAGAACAAGGCAGAGACTGGCCAATCTCCAGGTACCAGGTGTGCTGGAAAAGACTGGAGTGAGGTGCCACACGGCCCGCTGAGCACCAAGGGTATCATTGGCACCACAGCTCACCTAGGAAAGCTCTGTGGTAAGAAACTGGACCAACAGTTGGATCTCTGTACCCTGATGGGCCCATTCCACGCTCCTACAACTATGATGCCATTACCACACTCCAGTACTCAGGGGTGCTGGGTACAGAGCAAGCACTCTTAGCAAGCACTTCTTCAGAGGTTTGGAGCAGAGGCTGATCTATGATCAGGCTCAGACAGACCATACCAAAACTGGGAAACACAGTACCCAAGTAATCCTCTGCCCTGCAGGGACACCAGTTCAACAAAAAAGCTCTCCTAGGTCTCTGAGAAGTCGACTTCAGCCTGTTCATCCCTCTCTATTCCTTCTGAGAATAAAAAGACCCTCCTTCCCTCATTGCATGTCCCCAGCCCCAAACCCACAGACCATAGGCCTCGCGGGCCCCCTCTGTTCTAGAACAAGCTGACATCTCACTCTCAGGTACCTCAAAGGTCCAAGTTGAAAAACTGGAGCAACTTTTTCTGAGTTCAACTTTCACTCCAGGACTCTGTTGGGCTTACACGTACCTGCACTCAGCATTTCCTGCCAACCTCCATCTGCACAAAATTAAACTCTTGACAGATCCCAGGGACCAGGGACACACCTCCCCAGCCCTCTGCACACTATCAGCCAGCGTGGCCACAAGTCATCCAAGGCCCTGCGTCCAGCTTCAAACCCTCCCAAAGATGAGGGGCGGAGCCAAAGGGGAGGCTTTCTCAGGAAATGCAAGGCCTCCAGATGCTCTTACCCCACTCATTCTTCAGAGCAGCACACAGTCTGTTCCTTTGATAAGTCCTCACATGCCAGCTCCTCCCCTGGCACACAGCCAGCTGACACCATGAAACAGCAGTATCAGAGAGATCAGGAGCTACCCACGGGCAAGAAGTGTCCCCTGGCCACCTCTCTCTTCTCCCTCATCCTAGCCCCAGGCGCGTTCTACACAGAAACAAGCATGAAGGAGGTACCTAAGGAATGAGCGGACATCAGCAGTATTAGTCCAAGCCAATGACCAAGTAAGCCCTCTCTGGGACGCCCCACTACACAGCCTGAGACAAGACAGGAGAGTTTATTACAAACTACAGGCCATGCTTTGGTTTGGTTGTCGCCCTATCTGCCGGGTGAACAGCCCTCTCAAAGAACTAAGAAGGTCCCTACAACCTGTCTTTAGGTTAAGGCTCCTAGCCAACTCCATCTCTGCTGAGTGGCTTTACTGGCTGGGCCACATAGCGGACATACTTGGTCCTAAGAAAAGAAGGCTCCAGAAGAATTCATGGACCGATGTCGTACGGGTGAGGAGAAGCAAACAGAGAGCCTGGCTCCACAGCACCGCACCACAGGGAGAGACTGCACACTGGACCCTTCAGGGACAGTTTAACCAGAGCCAGGGAAATCCCAGTTCATTTCACAGAGAATCAAATCACAGAAGCTGCTGTCTCAGATGTGATACAGGCCAACAACCAGGGGCAGTTTGCAAAAACATCCTCTGAATTCTTAGGTAGACAACGTTCTCTCCCTAAAATGTAGAGCATTTGAGAAAACCCTGAAGTTACAAAATGATATCCCATCCCTAGATCTTAGGGCTCAGACTTGCTACCAGAGGGCTAGGACTGCCAGGCCCCGGAGATCTGCAGCAAGAAACACGAGCCTCAAATCTCACAGCAACACAAGCCAAACTGTCTCAGGAGCCCCCCCCCCCCCAGGGTTGTCCCACAGCACCTTCAACGTGTTACACTGTAACTGGGGCCAGGGACCCACCTGTGCTGCCAGCGCCAGGGGAGGCAGGAAGTTCCCTGATCACACCGGTTCTGAAAGGGTCCACAAGGTGCAGCCCACATGCAGAACCCCGCAGCCCATGCTATTCTCACTCGAGTGCCTGCCCCGTCACCTTGCATCCACTGCAGAACCACACGTGCTGCTGCCCCAACTCCTTTCCCACGGCTGCTCTGTGTCGCCGCCCTGTCTGACCACTCCAGCATAGGACTCACCACACTGCTCTGGGCCTGGACTTGGTCCACCAATCCGCGTGCCCACTGAGCTCGCAACTCCTCGCAATTTCTGGCACACAAAAAGTATCCCTTTGTCCAATCAGTTCATTAACCACGGGTTTCCACAACTGCTGAGGAAAAACAAGCAGGTTCGAGCTCACCAAAGATTTCAGAGAAAAAGATTTTCTTATCCAAAAGCCCATCTAACACGCACCAAGCTGGATTCGGCTGGGCGTGGGCTTCGGGGGGCGTGAGGTCTCTAACCCTAAGCAGCCCGGGGCTGGGCCGACGCCCCGACCCGCCTCCGATCGCGGGCACCACAGGGTCACCCCGGTTCCCAGGATCGTGAACGGCTGGACGGCCCCGCTCTGGCCGCCGAGGGAACCAGCAGGAAGGGCGCCGCTGACCTCCCGCCCTGCGCTTGAGAAGGGACGCGGGCGGGACAGGAACCCGGCCGGGCGCAGCACAGGACAGCAGCGAAGGGCTGCTGGCCCGGACCGCGCTGCGGCAGACCCCGGCCCCCGCCGCCCCCGCCTCCGCCCCCGGCGGCCCGCGCCCCAGCCCGAGCGGGCGGGGTGCTCACCTGGACCTGCGCCGCTCGCGGCGTTTCCAGAACCTCCGCGGCGTCCCCGGCCGGCCGGCACCTCCTCCCCGGCGGCCCCGCCTCCGGCCGCGGCCCGCGCCGCCCCTTGAGCCTCTGCCACGTCTCCACCTCCCGCCCCGGCCGCCCGGCTCCGCGCGCACGCAGCGCCGCCGCGGGGAAGGCCCGGCCCGGAGCCCGGGCGGCCGCGCCCTTCATGCCACTCGCAGCCCGCGGCACGTCCGCCGCGTCCGCCCCTCGGCGCCGCTCCCGTGGGACTCGCGGGCAGGCGTGGGAAGCAGCCCTGGGCTCCGGCGGGTCCGGCCTCGGCTCCTGCCCGGCCCGTCGGGGGCGCTGCGGGGCACCGGACTCTTCTCCTTTCCCTACCCGGTCTCTACCAGCAGGCGTGGAGGATGTGGTTCCAGGGCAGCCCCGGGAGGACTGTCAGAGGAGGGGACAGAACCCTGGAGAAGGCCTTGAGGAGGACAGAGGGGACCAGGGCTCCTGCCTGGAGGCGGAGTGTGGGGTGGAGCAGCTACGGACCCAGCTTCCCCGGCCCAGGCGCTCCTGCTGGGTGAGCGCAGAAGAACAGGGACCCCCCAAAACGGGGCGAGGAGGGCACAGCACGCAGTGAGGCCAACTGGTTTCGAGCTCTCCTGAGCATGCAGGCCAGAAGGGCAGAGCTGGCCTGCGCAGGAGGAAGCCCTGGCGGCCGAGAGGTTCCCACGCCTGCTGCATGAACCTGCGTCTCATGAATGGGGTGAAGCGCAGCCTGAGAATCTCATCAGGAACACGGCCCAGAAATGGACATGCCCAGCCTCCACCCGGCCCGGTGCACACATTCCTTGTGGCCAAGCAGACACACTGGCCAGGCGGGCAGCCCAGACCTAGGAAGATAGACGCGGGAATATGGCCCACATGGATATAGACTCGTTCCATGTGTGTCAGTCACACTCAGAGCTCAGCCAAAATCAAACAAATTTTTGTACATCTGCTACCCAGGGGTTATGCCGCAGAAACCGCCCTGCCCAGGGAAATGTCCCTTTCCCTGTCCCTTTTCAGGATCTTGCCTCTAGATCCTCCCTCCCCTCTCCTGAATGTTCCATTTCTTCCTCTCAACTGGATTATAGTTTTGAACATTTGTTATGGAAGTAAAGCCCTCGTCCAACCTCACCAATTGCTGGGTGTCTCTGTCTTCCGGCCCAGAGAGAAGGAAAGCTTCTCCCTCCCTGTGCTCAGCCCTTGTAATTGGCCTTCAAGCTCCTTAACAAAGCAAAACCAGATCTCTGTAAATTTTCAGTTTCCCAATGTCTAAAGTCCAATAAGCATTCTTCAGCTTGCTTCCACCAAGGTCTCAAGCAGCATGTGACGCCCCAGCAGTGACCTTCCCTCCTTGGGACCCTCCGGTCTCAAGATCACCTCCATCCCCTCTAGTTTTCTCTCGCTGAGTTGCTAAGTCGCCCAGGCTGAGTTTGAACTTGTCCTCCCCACCATCCTCCCAAAGTGCTGGAGTTGCAGGCAGGCACCACCACACTCCTTCCTCTGCTGCAGCCTTGCCACCCCTGCCCAGACTTCCTCCTGGCATCCCTCTATGCCACCTTGCTCACTATAGCCAGCATGATTGGGGATTCCTCAAAGCTCCGACCCGGGGTCTCTGCTTTCCTCTTCTTTTTCTGTACTTTTTTCTCCTACACAGTTGAGTCACAAATTACTCTTTGTCTTTGTCCTTCCTGAGCTGCAGACTCACAAAACTTCAGGCCCAGTCTAGTAGTCTCCAGTTGAGTGTACACACACACCCCAGTAGCGAACCAGTTCCTGTTCTCCCCCTTTCCCCACTGTAGGCATGCCAAACTTCCTGCTGCTGAGGAGGCACTTGGCATCCGTTAACCAGAGAGAGTCAAACGCAGCTCTCCCCCTCCCTTGTTTCCTAGCCTACCCATCCATTTCCCGAGTCTGTTCAGTTCTGTCACCCGAATCTCTCTCTTCCCCCACCTATCCTTCCTCTTTTTCACTTGAGTGACTGCAGCGCTTTCTCAGCCTGCTGCCTCTCTGGGTCATCTCTCCCACCCTCCTCAATGACTCAATCTCAGTAATCCTCCCAAATGCAGATAAGCGCTCATCCCTTGCAGCTGAAGCAAGGGTACTACTCCAAGGAAACTCCCTAAAAGTTGCCTGTGAGTCCTCATGGGGCTCAGCCCTTGCTCACATCTGTTGTTCCAGGCCCTCTCACTGACCATCCCCTCCACTCCATGTTAGGGCCTTTACACATGCCACTCTATATAGGAAAATGTACCCTCCTTTCTTAAAGCCTTCAGGATTCTTCAGATTCCCTTGAACAGAGGGAGTCTCCTCACGTCCTTGACCAGGCCCAAACTTGGTCATTGCAGCCTTTCAGGTCCCAATGCGCTTTGCAATAGTTGCCACAGGTGATAGCTGAGGAAGTATTTTGTTTTGTTTTCCTTTTATGAGGAGGCAGGGTACTGGGGATTGAACTCGGGACCTTGCACATGCCAATCAGGTGTTTGTACCACTGAGCTGCCCCCTACCTACCCTGATAGTTGAGTAAGTAAATACCATCTTCCCTCACTGGCCTTGGAGCTCGAGGAATACACAAACTACGTGTGTCTTTGTCCATAACCATACTCTTGGCATCCACTACAGAAGCTGACTCAGAATATTTGCTGACCACATGAAGGGATGGATGCCTTCTGTAGACCTTGTTCTGTGCAGTAGGCTTTGGTAGCCGAAGGTACAAGTAAGGTCCCCTGAGGGTCTCAGAGTCCTGGAAACTCAATATCCCATTTTCAGGCAGCACTCTGCGGCCTCTAATGGCAAGGTGCAAGGACATGACAGGGGAAAGTGGTCCCACCCATGTCGCCAGGAAGCAGAGAGAGAAAGAAGGAGCTGGGGAGGGAGATACGGCCCAGCGACCTGCCTCCAGCCCGCCCGCCTCCTGAACAGCGCATTCAGCCTGTGAACCGAACAGAAGAATCCACTTAGGAGTGCAGCACACCCATGATGCAACCGCCTTCCAAACACACAACGGAGGAGGAGGGACATTTCAGATCTAAACTGTGACATTCTGCCACTGCTACCCTTGCCCCAAGACTCATGTCCATCTTATTATGCAAAATGCATGGAGTTCATCTCTGAGTCACCCAAGTCTTAATAGTTTCGACATTGCCAAAGGTCAAAGTCCAATGTCCCCTCAGAGACTCAAGGCGAACTCTTAGTTTTGAGTCCTTGTAAAAATTTAAAAAAAGAGACCGCCAAATAACTGACAGATTAAAGTACCTGCAAGCAGTGCAGTGGCCAGGGGTTGGATCCCAGGGCATGCCCTGTTGGCCCTGCCCGCCAGGGCACACTGAGACAACAATTGAGACTGGTTGTGGTGGCTCACACCTGTAATAGCAGCTCTTGGGAAGCTGCAAACAGGCAGATCACAATGAACCCAATCTAGTAGTGAGACCCTGAACACCCTGTAGACCTTTCCCTAAAAAAATGCAAAAAAAAGAAAAGAGAGAAAGGAAAATAAAACATTCAATGGTACAGGGTAAACATTTCCTTTTCTAAACAGAAAAAAAAAAAATAGAGATATAGAAAGAAGTCAGAGAAAAACAAAATCAAAACCTAATAGAAAAAAAAAAAAAAACTAATAGAGCAAATCCTGGAAGCCCAGCACTGTGGACGGCTACTTGGGCAACTCTCCTCGAAGGAGGAGCAATTGCTTCCATTTTGGCTGAACCTGACCCTGTTCCATGCGCTGGTATGTACGGAGTTGGCTGGGACCTTGGTTTACCCCTTCAGTTCACGCGCGTCAGTCAGAGCTAATATGTAGGCTTTGCAGTACAGAGGACAAGGCAGTGCTTCCCCAGGCCTCTCACAGCCCCCATTTGTGAGCTGGGGCGAGGCACGGTGGAGAGCCTGCTTCGCACTGTGAGCTGGAATTGGGCCTCAAGGTAAGAGGCTGTGCCTTCCAAGGCCACAAAACAGTACACATCAGAGCCGACGCACCAACCCCAACACATTAGATACTGTCTGTCTTAGTTGCTCTTCTCTCGTTACTGGGGCAAATAACCAACACCCAAATGGAGGAAGGAAAGGTTTATTCAGCTGACAGTTACTGGAGGTTCCAGCCCACATTGGGCTGTCCCAAGGCTGAGTGGAACAAGGCAGAGAGCATCCAGTTCATGGTGGTGGCGGACAGCAACAATCATGACAGAGGCAGCCGACCAACCAGGGCAACAGAGAGAGAGTCTGTTTCTCTGTCTCATAATACATTCAGGCTATCACCCCAGGCTAGGGAAGGTACACACACCCATAGTCCCAGCAGTACTAAAACGCTTAATCCCAGTGGGTCATAAATTAGTCTCAAGCTCTAGAAGTCCCCGCCCCACAACTGCATGAGCCTTTGGGGGGACAACTAGACACAAGCCATAACGCTATCTCAGTTGTGTTTTGCCGATTGCTCTCTCTACATTTCCTTCTCTCTGCATGTTGCAGAGGGGATTTCAGGCCTCCTACCAAGCCCAGCACAGGCCACTCACCCACATTCCATCATTCTCACAGTCACCCACCCTCAAGCCACTCCTTTCTTTGCAAATGAATAATACCCAGATTTGGCCCTGGATCAAGGCCTTTGCTCCAACTAGCCATCATTGCAATTGGATTTAGGACCCCTTGGCTCCCCATACCTACAGGATGCCTTAGTGTCTTTATTGGGTTGTACTGGAAGTGGCAGATTGGATTTAATTTGACAGGATTCCAATAACCTTTTCCATAGGATTACAAATATGAACTTCCTAGTCCACCCCAAGGATCAGGGAAGGCTCTCTATATCACAGCTGGGTAAAGTTTTAGTGAGGCAAGATACCAAAGGGCTTAGGCGGTATTATCCCTGTGGCTTTGCCAGCTGCAGCCTACATGGCCTCCGTCTTGGGTAGACTGTGCTGGCTGCCTGTGGCTTTCCTCAGCGCATGATCCACATTTCCAGGGTCTCCGTTTTTATGGCTCCTCCACTGTACTTTAACTTTCACTCTCACAGCCTTCTGTACTACTATCTCAGATACATATTGGCTGGCCTCCAGGGCCTTCTGAAATCTGGGTGGAAGCCTGTTGGAGCTCACAACTCTTGCATCCTACATGTCTGTAAAACTAGCACTACATGGATGATGCCAAAGTCTGCCACCACCTCCAGCAGTAACTTGCCCTGCTATCCTATCTCTGCTGTGGCTTCTGAGTACCTGGATGGCTAAATTCCAGGAAACACTTTCCTAGGCAAATGAGCTGGGCTCCCTGGGGCTTTCTTTTCAAAGCAAAGATACACACTTCCACTCACTTGAGATTGTGTTTCTTGGGTCTTACTGACCCTGAGATGCCTTCTGTACTGGCTGATACATTATATCAGCTTGAGAAGTTTAGAACTTTAAGCGACTCAGCAGAGAGCCGGGACTCTTAGTTTGTGAACCTCCTCATCCTGTGCAAGAGGAGGGCACGGGCATTGTGTGGGCTCTACACTCCCAGCCCTGGGGTTTGTAACATAAGGAGGTGAGAGAAGCTGGCTGGAAGCCACAGTTGCTGTCCTTCCCTTTGCTCTTCGCTGTTTTCTGCTGCTTTCTGTCATGTGCCTCTCTGCCTGGGAGCCAGCCGAGTATAGACTGACATCTCCACAAGCTATGAGCAAAGCAAAGCTTTCCTTCCATAATATTGGGTGTCAGGTAGTTTGTCCCAGCAATGAGTAAAAAAGGAACTAAGACACCTTCAAACCGTCTTTCTCACTGTCTCGATGTGAGGCACTTGGTTTCTTTTTAAGGCTGACATTTTCAGAAACTACACTGTCTATGGCCCCAACCTTAGAGTTGCTTCCTTTCCAATGAAACTGCAAATGTTTTACATCTGCTTCTGGCTTCTGATTTTCACTGTAGATCTAAATAAGAGCAACCAATAGCCTGAATGTTAAGCTTCTTTGAAATTTCACCCACCAGAATAATCAGTCCAGAGCCCTAAGTCTTAGCCTCCATCAAAATTTCAAGACTTGGGCAAAATGAAGACAAAGTTTCTGCCAGGGTACAGCACTTGTGGCCTGGAGTCCAAATGCCAATGGAGTTGTCACTTCCAACAGAAAGCACCTGAGCCTGGCCTTTACGGTCTGCATTCCTATTTTAGCCTTGTGAGTTTTCTAAGCTCTGACCAGAATCTCCCACCAATCTTTGTAACTTTGTAAGTCTTTTCTAGCTAGTGTCTCCAAACCTTTCCAAACTCTTCCTGCAAGCTAGTTCCAAAAGCTTTTAAACCACGTAGTAAAGTGGTAAAGCTTTTAAACCACGTAGTAAAGTACTGTCACGGCAACAATGCCCCTTCTCTGGTAAGGAGATCTATCTTAGTCACTTTCTCCTTGCTGCAACAAAATATCCAACACTTACAAATTAAAGGAGGAAAGGTTCATTTTGGTTCATAGTTTCAGTGGATTTGGTCCATGGTTGGCAGGCTTGGAGGGAAAACAGCATGGTAAAAAGTCTGGGTGGGGTACAGCTGCTCATCTGATAGCAGCCAGGAGGCAGGACAAAGAGAGGAGCCTGGGAAGAGACAGCACCCTTCCAGGTCACTCCCCCGAGAGGCACCTCCACCAGGCCCTACCTCCTAACAGTACTGTCTCAGCTACTTTTCACTCATTTCTGGGACAAAGCACCCAATGCCCAAACTTAAGGAAGGAAAGGTTACTTAGCTCACAGCTAGAGGAGGTTGCAGCCAATACTTGGCTGGGTCCAAGGCAGAGTGGCACAGGGCACAGGGGAGCCTTTCGTGGTACAGGAAAATAGCAAAAAGCCAACGGAGGGGCAGCAGCTTCAGCTTCTGGCCAGCCTCTCTCCCCTCCTTACACTGTAATGCAGATTACCTGCCCCAGGGTAGGGACAGCATCCACATCCATCATCCCAGACTTGGGTCGTGAATTAATCACAAACTCTAGAAGCCACCTGTGACTGCATGAGGCTTTGGAGGGACAGCTAGACACAAGCCATAGCAAGCACATTCACCAATGAACGAACTCACTGATGAGTGAGTGCCCCACTCATCATGGTGCCCCAGTGATTCAGTCAGTTTCCAAACACATGTGAAAATATGGGGGAGGAAGTGTGTCTTAGATCTGAACCGTAACACTTGGCCCTTTTAGCTTCCGGTGGCTTCAACTGTTCCTTGGCTTGCTGCCTCCTTGCATAAATGCTCAAGATAAATGCTCTGGATTTATCATCTTTCTTCAAAATACCAACTTATCTCCTACCTGCGTAGTTGGGGCAGTCCCTTATAGGAATACCCTTGCCATCACACACTCTCAGGGTCATTCCAACTAAGACAAAATATCGACCCGTTCCCCCCCACTCCCGGAACTGCTTCTGCTCCCAGCATGTCCTGCTATCTGTGGAGGATTCCCAGTCACTCCCCTGTTCCTCCCCACTGCATCCTCCCACTGGAGATCATCATACCCTTTTCTCCGTGCTGTTGCCGTAGTCCAAACTCAGGACACACCACCTGTCACCTGGAGAATCTATCCTGGGCCACCACTTCCACTCAGCCCCCTTGATCTTCTGCCATTCCATTGGCAGAGTGCTATATTCACAACTTGGTTCTGATTGCGCCATTTCCATGTGCAGAACCCCTCAAAAGTGGTCCGCTGACCCAGGGATAGATAAACATAAGTCTCGCCCGGCTACCAACTCTCTTTATGGGGCCCTGTTGTCTTTTCCTATCACGTGCACCTCCAAATCTGATGTACCTTTCCGTTTCCTAGCCTTTGAGTGTGTCACTGCTTCGGCCTGGGGACACTCTCCCCCCTCCACAAGCATTTTCCTCCTTTGGCCCAAGCCTGAATCTAGTCCCGCCACAGGCTCCACAGCTTCTCTCGAGTGAGTTCCGTGTGTGCCACCTGTTATCATTTCATGTTCACTTCCTTCACCATTATGCCTCTATCCTGTTCACCTTGTCTCCAGACCTAGCATAGGTCTAAGGCCCTGCATAGGAAGCAGTAAACAAAAGTACATGAACAGACACTGTCACACAGGCACGCCATTGTGGCTTCCAGACAAGCATACTCCTCTATATCGCTGAAGGAATCCGTAACTGCTTTGAACAGTCACATGTCATAGACTCACTAAATCCACTGTATGAATAAAGCCACACCCCCTCTCGTAAGAGCCCTACTGTGTTCGTTTACTCAGTAAACAGCTGCTGATCAAAAGGTAAGGCCCAGACTAGGGATTCCAGAGATGATAAATGTCCAAGTGGCACCGTATACCTTGGCAAAGCTCCAGGTTACTGAAGGCCCACACGACAACCTTTTCCAGAGGAGGAAAAGAACCAGCCTACTGGTGAAGGCCACTGGATGAAGGCACTGCAAGCCTAGACTCAGTCCTGGAGACACTCTCAGGTTTAAGTTCGGGCCTTGGTCCCACAATGGCCTGGGCATTGCCAATTGAGGCTCTAACCCCATGCTGGCCCTAGCCAACAGCTCTGACCAGTAGCTCCTTGACGCAGGCGGGACTCATCTGGCTGCCACCCCTGCCCCTAGACCTGATGTTACTGCAGCAGCGATGGTGAAAACATCCAGGAGGAGCGGACAGGCACCTGGGTGAGTGGGCGAGTGAGGGGATCCAGTTCTTACCTCTAAACATGAGGCTTCTTGATCTGTCCCCCACTTATTTGTACAGTAACCTCCATCCTGGAGAAGGGAAAAGGGGAGCCTTCTGCTGCTTGGCTCTGGGGCCCTCCTGACTGCTGACGACCTTTGCAGACACTGACGGCCACTGCTAGAGAGGCCTGGTTAGGGCTCGTGAATACCTGGCGTTCCGTGCACTTTGCCACAGCAGGAGCCCCCAGACCAAGCCATAAGAAATGAATGAAATTTTGCACGCCAACACCCACCTCTGCCCCTCAACACACGCAGCTGTCCACTGCACCCTGGAGTCACCTTCCCACCCACGCCAGATTCCTTCCCTGAAAGACTGGAGGACCTGAGGGCAGGAGACGCAGCTTGAGTGGGGCCACCTCGTGCTGGCCCTCGTGCCTCAGAGCCTGGCTGCTCCCAGAAGGCCCACAATGCCAACCCTGTACAGGGTCCAGGTGGTGCCTACAGAGCCCCCTCCCCTGCCCCCAAATCTCTGAACCACTTGTGGCTGCAAAATTGAGATCAGGCTATTAGAAGGACTAGAAATCCCCTCTTAGAGCCTCCCTCAGGGCCACTGCCACCCAAGACGGCAGAGCCAGCACAAACTGAGCTGTCATTACGGGCATCCGGTGATGTCGGAGCTGTAATTATCCAGCGGGTCTGGAGGATACCTCCCAAGGTGTAGACAGTGAGCTTCGAGTTCATTTTGCCGTGGCTCCCCCTCCACCCTGGGCAAAAGGCTCTGAGCAGTGCAAACACCCACTGGCCTGGAGCAAGCAGGGTGCTTACGAGCCCTGACATTCTGATACTTTTACGATTAGGATTACAGCCCAGCAGCTCCTGTTCCTACTTCCTCAGCTCTGAGTCCATGTAGAGCTGGGCTCCGTTCTAGAAGTTCACTTTTAGAGCTGAAGGAAGGTTCAGTGGTTTTTATATTTTCTTCAGGTGTTACCAAAATGTCAGGGAGTCCGTAGAGCAGAAGGTTATGGAGTGCCGGGGACATAGCCCAGAGGCACACGCACTGGCCCAGTAAGTTCGAGGTCCTGAGTTGAAGTCCCAACACCAAAAAGAAAACAAACAAACAAATAAAAAATCCTGGCGGAGTAAAAAAGATAAAACCAAATAAGGCCCAGAAGGAGGATCCCCCAGGGATTCATGAGCTGCAAAAAAAAAAAAAAAAAAAAAGAGGGGGCTGTTGGGGGTCTGACGCTGAGGACAGGCAGTGCCACCCACCTCAGCATGAAGCAAGAGGGGAGCAGATTCAGATTTGGGGCTCAGGCAGCACATCTTGTCTATGGTGGGGGAGAAGGAGGAGGAAGAGAACTTGGCGGTGTTTAGGGAGAAGGCACCCGCAGCCTAGGCGCTCACTGATGGGAACCGGAAGTGGGGAATAGCAGCGCGTGGAGGCAGAGTGAAGAACCAGCGAGCGCTGACGTAGGGAGGGCCATGCTCCTTCTCTCGCTCATTTAATTGGACAATGCTCTGCCTCTCTTGCGAGCCTCCTTCCGAGCTCATTTCTCATCCAAGTCCCCTTAGCTCTAAGGGAAATTAGCAGCAGCCCCTAGGGAGGAAAGGAGCAGGGAAGGGAAGCTGGCTGCCCGCGGCAACCCCCCGGGGTAGTGCTGACTTGGGTGTGCCTAATGGCCAGGTAGGGCTTCTCGATTGCAAGACTTTCACCACAAGATGGCTTCCCGCGTAATGACAGACTCGGCCCTCGCACCTCAGCACTACCCTTCCTCGGGCCTCGCCTTCCTCTCCTAGTTTTAAATGAAAGCGCTTAGTGAGACTGGCGTCGGGGACTCCATGCGTGCGTGACCGTTGTCCGGTCAGGCTGTGCCAGTGACATACAGGCAGAGCCTGGAGCTCCGTCCTATCCCAGACATGGTGGGCTTGCCCTCTAGCGCAGGGAAATGAGTGACTGGAGCAGAAGAGGGGCGCCTTGGCTGGCATTTACCATATCGCACCCCCCTGCCACACAGCCGCAGGAACCTGAGCCACAAAGTGCAACTGAGGCCTGTCCACACCGGCCTTGAGCACCGTTCCCTCCTGAGGCCTCACTTATGCCTCAACTTCCCGACTTCTCTCAGCTCTGGCTGCACCCCTTGTCCTTTAAGTAGACACCTTCTCGTTAACCAGCTGGCCAGCCCTGTCCTCTGGCCCTGCGGGCCACCGCCTGGCATCGCTGCGCTAGAACATGCAGGCCAGCCCATTCATTTCCTTGGAGGAGCTAACCACCCCTACCCTGTCCATCTTGTTCTGCAGATCCACATCCCATTTAGACGCCCCTGGTACATAAGCACATAGGGACGTGGCTGAGCTTCAGGTGACTCGTGTCTGTGACATTTGCTATCACTTGGTATCTTTCTTTCCTTTCCTTATAGTTCTCCACATTTTTTTTCATGTCTCAAAGATTGGCATGAACCCGTGAGAAGCTTGAGGGTCCTTTCATTTCTACTGTCTGAAAACAGTGAGTTGCTGAGAAAGCTCTCATGCAACTAACACACAGACACACACGTGTGTGCCCGTGCATGTGTGTGTTCACACCTAAGTGCAGGTGGCACGTGCACAGAAGGACCCCACATGTGCCTAAGCGGGTGGACTTGTTCTTCCACCTGACAGACACTCTGTCCTTTGAACTTTGTCCTTGGTCCTCTGACTCTGCCCTTAACATTGACCCTGACCCAGAACTCAATGTTGCCTTTCTTTCTTTCTTTCTTTCTTTATTTATTTTGCCTTTTTTTGAGACAAGGCCTCACTATGCAGTTGAGGCTGGTCCTGAGCTCCCTTTTGTAGCCCGGGCTGGTCTCGAACTCGCACCAGTCCTCCTGCCTCAGCCTCCCAAGTGCTGGGATTACAGGTGTGCGCCACCATGCCCAGCTTCAATGTTGCCTTTAAATCAGAATCTGACTTAGGCTTCCTGCCATCTGACACCTGCAGAACCAAAGACCCTGAGCAGTAGGGACTGCTCGGAGTATACGTCTGTGGTTGAAGGTTGGGGAAGGTGAAAAGATGGCCTTCCAAACTGCCTGAGCTATCAGGTGCTAGCTCTTGGGCACAAGCCGTGCTGTCAGAGCAATGGTCACCCTAGTTCTAGGCCAGGCTAACCCTCAGCCCTCAGCCAGATCTGGCGCTTTATCTGTATTCCATCTGAGGAGATCCTCAGCTATTTGTGTCCAGGGACAGGGACATCTGGGGTCTTTGGGGAGAATCCTTTGGGAGTCCCTCCTGCTGCCAAGTGCTCTAGCTGCAAAAATGAAGGTGACCAGGAGAGGGCGCACAGAGCCCACCGCAGGGCATTCAGTTAAAGGAGCAGCCTTAATAGAGCTCAGAAAGTCTTTCAGGGTTTAGTGGAGACCCTCGGTTATAGTTGTGCAATCATAAACAATTGGGCTGACAGAGAAGCTTTGCAGAATGTAGAGAAAAACCCATGCTGGGACCCCTAAGCGGCGGAAGCCGGGATGGTGCTGGGAAGGCCTAAAAGCTTTAGCGTGGCCCATGGAGAACAGGGCCCTCCACAGCCCACTAAGAAGACTAGAAGCTTTGGGGGCATCTCAGGGTACAGCAGCTCTTAGCTGAAATCAAGAGCTGGTAGTGCAGTGAAGTTAGGAAAGATGGGAAGGCCACTGGCAGGACTCTTGGCATGCCCAAGATATCCCAACTCCTGCCAACACAAGCCCTTGAGGAGAGAGGAACCATAGGAACAGGGCAGGCTGTTCTCATCTGGTTCCTGTGACACTCCGAGTTGCTTCTGTAACTAGGCAGCTGACGTATGGAATTCTCTGTTTGTGCCAACCTAACACTCGCCCTTCCAGAGCTCTCCCACCTTCCCTGGCCACTGGCTGCTACAGACAACATCAGTAAGTACTCCTCCCTATAGCTTTTGGTTGGCTTCAGCCAATGGAAACTACTAGGTAAGGGTTAGGCAAGGTTTGAGGAAGCTGCCAGAAACCTATACCTGAAGGCCTCGCTCCGTGACTAACCTAGCTCCAGGACTGACTTTGAGGGAAGTGGCCAGCCGTTCTGGTTTCACTGAAGGGCAGTGGGCCTGTCTGCTCTGGAAGTCTTCCGAACTAGGTCACTCAGCCTGGCCTTAGGAGGTCTCTGCACTCCACTCACACATGGCCAGTCCACAGCCATTGACACTGCCTCTACATCCAGGCCTGGATCCTGTGGACATGCATGAGTCAGACGAAAAGCCCCGCCTGTGGGCAGTGCACGGTTTCTGTTGGAGAAGAGGCACGTAGACGAAGAAACTGACCGCGAGTCCCAGGGCCTCAGGGAGCCCACAGGAGGGGCACCTCGCTTGCCAAGGTCAAGTGGGGGCATGGGTGTGGCTTTCCCAAGTAGCTAGCCAGGAAGGGCCGGGTGTCCGGAAGAAGGGTGCTATGCCAAAACAGGACACAGAATGAGCAGAGACTGATTATACAGAGACATAATTGTGGGCTGAGGAATTTAGAACACATGTGAAGTCTGTCAAACATGTTATGAACTCCATAGTGTATTGTGAGAGCGTACACTGGCACTGTAACCAGCCAGGAGCCACCTATGTTACCCACATGCTTTGCCTTTCTGATAGCATTCCTTCCTTCCCACAATTCCCTGTTAGCACAGGAGAGCACTTTCCTGTAGCCTGACGTGTTTCCTTCAGAATGTCTCTGGCGGTGTTCTGTTGTTGACAAGCTTGGCCTTTGTCTGAAATACAGTTCACTTGCCTTCATTCTGAAGGATACTTTTCCTGGGTAAAGAAATTTATGTTAGTGAGGTTTCGTTCTATGGTTTCAAAATTGTCATTCTATTGTGCACAAATTCCATTCCTTCTGTTGAAAGGAAGGTTGAATGTTATCATGGCTTCCTTGTAAGTACCTCACTGGGACTACTTTGAAGATTTTTTTTCCTTTCTTTTTCAGTTGTTGAATTCTCATATTCTTAGAAGTGGATTTTTGGTACTTATCCTACTTGGGGGTTTTGTTTTATTTTTTCTTTTAACTTTCTGAATCTGTAAGTTAATATCCAATTTGCTGTTAAATCTGCATCACAAGCTCTTAATCTTCCACATGTTTTTACTTTTGCATCTATGTGATTCCTGTTTGGTTTTATTTTCTGAGACAGGGTCTCACTACATAGCCCAGGCTGGCCTCAAGCCCCTCCTTGCCAGCAATCCTCCTGCCTCAGCCTCCCAAGCACTGGAATTAAAGTTTACAGCACCACACCTGGCTTCCTTTCTACATATTGAAATATATATATATATATATTGTTTTGTGTTTTGTTTTTGTCTTTTTGAGACAGGGTCTCGCTATGCAGTTCAGGCTGACCTTGGGCTCACTTTTGTAGCCCAGGCTGGTCTCGAACTCACACCGATCCTCCTGCCTCAGCTTCCCGAGTGCTGGGATTACAGGCGTGCGCCACCACGCCCGGCTATGTCCTTGCTTACACTTTCAGTTTCTCACACCAGAGACACAACACAGCATTTTATTTTATTTTATTTTATTTTATTTTATTTTTTTTGAGACAGGGTCTCGCTATGCAGTTGAGGCTGGTCCTGAGCTCACTTTTGTAGCACAGGCTGGTCTCGAACTCGCACCAATCCTCCTGCCTCAGCCTCCCGAGTGCTGGGATTACAGGCGTGAGCCACCACGCCCGGCTAACACAGCATTTTAACTTGTGTGTCTGGTTTAGTTCACATAAGAGGATGCTCTCGGGCCGGCCTGATTACTCAGCAGACCAACGGGCCTGCTTGGCAGAGCACAGCAGCCAGGATCCGATCCCCAGCGTGCCATGCTGACCCTGCCCGGTGTGCTGAGACTGATTGAGACTGGGAGTGCTGGCATGTGCCTGTAATCCCAGCACTTGGGAGGCCGAAACAGGAGAATCACTACAAGTCCAATCTGTGTAATGAGACCTTGTAGACCCTATCCTAAATATAGAAAAAAAAAAAAAAAAAAAAAAAAAAAAAAGAGTAGCCCGGTTTCAGGTGCATCCAGTTAGCTAGAAATGTCTCAAGATTGTCCTTTATAGCTGAGTAGTATTCCACTTGAAACATCTATTTCTACTGCCTAGTTTCTTGATTTCCAGGCATCTAGTTCTGGTTTTGAGCATTAAACATGATTCTTCTTTAAATTTTATTTTATTTTACTTAAACCTCATTTGCTTATTTGTGTTATGGCCAGCTCAGCCCACCCTGGGGTGATGCCAGGGATCGAGCAGCGGTCCCAGAACTTGCCTGAACTTTCCCAGGCAGGCGCTTTAGACCACAGAGCCATCTCGCTGGCCCTAAACATGATTCTTAGATGAAAAACATTTTGGATTTTTTTTTTTTTTTTTTTTTTGGTGGGACCAGGGTTCAAACTCACGACCTTGCACTTGCCAAGCAGGCACTTGTGCCATGGAGTTATCTCCCTTGGCCCCAACATTTTGGATTTTAAAAAAGTGGGAAAAGCTCTGTGTAATGTTATCTTTATCTAGAAAAAAGGCAAGACTGAGTGCAGGATTGAGGTAGGCAGGGTCCCAGTATATTACCTAACTCCTATCAAGGCCTGGTCTTATGCTGTTCAGAGATGTTTTTCAAGTTTTAGCATTTTATCAGGACATGTTTGCAGTAAGTCATGATTACAGTCATCAAGAGGAGTTGGCAGGTGAGCTAAATGCCTTTTAATTCCAAAACAGTGTTAACTCTGCCAAAGCAGCTGAGGAGAGGCAGCTGCTGGCTGTTGCTGGGGTGACTCCTCACAAGGTCATCTCCTCTTCATCAAGCAGTGTGGCCAGCCCTCCCTTCCAGTAAAAAACAAAACAAAACAGGTCTTTAGTAAATAAAATCTGGCCAAAGTAGAAAGCAACGATCAAAACCCCTCTAAAATGATTGGCGTCCAGGTGGGCATCCAGTCTGTGCTCCCTTTCAGCCTGGCACTCAGAGCTCTGATCTGCCAAGAGTCGGGGGGTGGGGGGCACAGCTCTCCTTTTAGTCAAGGGCATGGCCCCCACTCTCGGTGTGATGCTGCCAGGGATCCAGCTGGAAAGGTAGGCGCCCATCGAAGCCTCTTCTTCTTGGTGGAGTTTGCACTCTAATTTGTGTCCCCAGTATGTTGTGGCTGTTAAAATCTGCATAGTTCTTTAGCCTCCAGCCTGCTACTTCAAAGCAGACCAGCCGACTCAGAGGCCTTCGTCCGCAGCTGTTGGGCTCCTTCTCTGGTGAGTCGTTCTTTCTGAAGACTCCTCTCTGCAGCTCCTGCCTCTGTGGCATCCCTGAACTCAGCCCTCTGTAGCCTTACTCTGCTAAGACAGGGGGGCGCTTTCTGCTCAGTTCTCGGTCCTGTATGAACAATATACAATGTGCACCCAGGGACAACGAGGCAATGTGGAGCTTGCTACACACCATTTCTCTCCTCAAGGAACCTCAGCTCTTACCAGGACTGGTTGCTCTCCAGTGCCTTTATCTGGCTGTTTTACATGTGTTACCTAACTCTGAAACTTGCTTTTGACCTATTCTACTGTCATGGGAACTGAATGGGACTTCCAGAGGTCACACAGTGCTGACACCAGTTCTGGAAATACCTTGTGGGAAGACCTTGCTTGACATTCTAGACGTGCAAATAAAATCTTTGAAAGGCCACATAGTAGGATGAGGACACCTTTATCCCTAGAGTGTGCAGTACTTTGGATCTGCTTAAATAAAGCCTCAAACCAAGTTCTAGGAAGATCAGATTGAACAACTAGTAACTTTGCTCCCTAACGAAATACTTCACACTCTCTCAAGAGACAACAAAATCCAGACTCACTGCAGTGAAGTAGCCACAAATCCCAACTTTCAGCCAAACATTGCCAGACATACAAAGGAGGAAAATAGTATGCATAACTAGGCGCAGAAGTAAACTGTAAAACAGAACCAGAGGGCTGAAGAGATGGCTCCAAGGCACAAGTGCCTGCCTGGCAAGTGCAAGGTCATGAGTTTGAACCCTGGTCCTGAAAACAAACAAAAACAGAGACAGGGATTAGTTAATGAGAACTTTAAAATAACTATTATAAACACGCTCAAGAATTTTAAATTGTGAGATAGACATAAACGAACAGAGAAATCTCAGCAGAGAGATTAAAACTATAAACAAGAACTAAATGGGGAGCTGGGTGTGGTGGCGCACACCTGTAATCCCAGCACTCGGGAGGCTGAGGCAGGAGGATTGGTGCGAGTTCGAGACCAGCCTGGGCTACAAACGTGAGCTCAAGGCCCGTCTCAACTGCATAGCGAGACCCTGTCTCAAAAAAAAAAAAAAAAAGAACTAAATGGGTCCAGGCACACCTGTAATCTCAGTGCTTGTGAGGCTAAGGCAGGAGGATCACCATGAGCCTGAGGCCATGGGCTAAGGAGTGAGTTCTAGGCCAGTCTGAACAGCATAGCAAGACCCTATCTGAAGCAACAACAACAGAGCTAAATGGGAAGTGTAGGTTTGAAAAATACCATGGACTGAGCAAGACTTACTGGAAGAACTCAAAAGCACATTGGACACTCCAGCAGAAAAGACCAGTGAAACTTGCGTTAAGTTACTAGGAGCCGTATAAATGATAACAAAACAGACCAAGAAAAGCAAACAGCCTCAATGAAGTGACTGAAATAATATCAAGCAATATATAAACCTGGAATCCAATTAGAGAGAGAAGAGGTTGAGGCCAGAAAAAAAGGAACTAAAATAAAATAGTGGGGCCAGCAAAATAGCTCAGCAGTCTAAAGCACCTGCTTAGGCAAGCATAGGCAACCTCAGGGACCACAGTTCAATCCCCGGCACCACATGCTGGGCCAGCCCCACCCTTAGGGCAGGCAGAGCCAGCCATAACATAAATAAATAAGATTAAAAAAAAAAAAAAAAAAGAAGAAGAAAGAAGAAAAGGGGCCAGGGAGATAGCTCCGTGGCATAAGTGCCTGCCTGGCAAGTGCAAGGTCCTGAGTTTGAAACCTGGTCCCACCAAAAAAAAAAAAAGGGGGGCTGGGGAGATCGCTCCGCTGCACAAGTGGCACGTGGCAAGTGCAAAGTCGTGAGTTCAAACCCCGGTCCCACAAAAAAAAAAAAAAAAAAAAAAAAGCTAAAAGTGGTCTCTTAAAAAAAAAAGTAAAATAAAATGGTAACTAAAATTATAAATTTGAAAGCCGGGCATGGTGGCGCACACCTGTAATCCCAGCACTCGGGAGGCTGAGGCAGGAGGATTGGTGTGAGTTCGAGACTAGCCTGGGCTACAAAAGTGAGCTCAAGACCAGCCTGAACTGCATAGCAAGACCCTGTCTCAAAAAGACAAAAACAAAATTAAAAAAATAAAATTATAAATTTGATTTTAAAAATAAAGCCTACATTCCAAAAAGTTTGGAGTTATAAAACCATATGCAAGATAAATACAAAGAAAATAACATCCAGGCACATTACAGTTAGGAGCCTCAAAGGCAAAGTGAGTATCTCAAAAACAATGAAAAAAGACCTGTTACACAAGGGCATGATGGTAGGATTTATCGTGTATTTCTTTTTTTTTTTTTTTTTTTTTTTTTTTTTTTTTTTTTTTTTTTTTTTGTCTTTTTGAGACAGGGTCTCGCTATGCAGTTGAGGCTGGCCTTGAGCTCACTTTTGTAGCCCAGGCTGGTCTCCAACTCGCACCAATCTTCCTGCCTCAGCCTCCTGAGCACTGATATTACAGGCGGGAGCCACCACGCCCAGCTATCGTGTATTTCTTAGCAGGAGTAATACATGCCAAAAAACAACAGAATGATAGATTTAGTATTAGCTGTGCACAAAGAAAAGACCCACCTCGTATTCTATATATAGAGGAATTATCTTTACAAGAGATTGAGAAATCAAGATTTTTTTTTTAGTTGAGAAAATTCATCACCAGTAGATTTGCAGTATGGGAAATGTTGCGGAAGTTCTTAAGGCTAAAAGGAAATGCTATCTGATGGAACTTCAATTCTAAGCAAAGGAACAGCAACAAAAAAAAAAAAAAAAAAAAAACCAGTAAATATAATGAGTAAGTAGGAGATAGATTTTCTTATTTCTGAGATTATTTAAAAGACGATTGATTTACAATAAAAATAATTACAAGTTGTGAAGTTTATACCTTGTAGAGGTAGTATAAGGGATGGAAACAGTAAGTCAATCTATATTAGTATACATTTCTTAAACTACATAAGCAGTATCTATCCTTTTGTGTCTTTTTCTTTTTTATTAATTTTGTTTTCTAGTCACAAACATTATACAAATTTATTTATATGAAGTTAAAACACTACAAAAATACATTACATAGGAAAAATAAATGTCCCAAGCTGGCTGTGGTAGCGCATGCCTGTAATCCCAGTACTTGGGAGGTTGAGGCAGGAAGATCAGTGCAAGGTCGAGACCAGCCTGGGCCACAAAAGTGAGCTCTAGGCCAGCCTGAACTGCATAGTGAGACCCTGTCTCAAAAAGACAAAAAAAAGAAAAAAGAAAGAAAGAAAGAGAAATGTCCAAAATATTGCCTCCAGAAATAACTATCAACAATCCACATAAACATATGGATTTCTTTATCCATATGTAACAGGAAAACATTGAAATATTCACCCCAATGAAAAATATTTTCCCACTCTATAAAACAAAAAAATTATCCATACTTTCTATCAACTCCTTTTTTAAGTACATGAGTAGTTTATGAAAACATTTACATAGTAAAAATTAAAATATATGACCCTGGCATGGTAGCGCACACCTGTAATCCCAGCACTTGGGAGGCTGAGGCAGGAGGATTGGTGCAAGTTTGAGACCAGCCTGGGCCACAAAAGTGAGCCCAAGGCCAGCCTGAACTGCAGAGCGAGACCCTGTCTCCCTATATTTCCCTAGTCACATGCTACAGAGTTTCTTTTACTCTGTTACATTTTTTATCCTGCGCAGCTACCACATGCTTAACTATTTTATATTTATTACGCAAGAGGTTTGATATGTATAAGGCCAGTCTCACCTTACTACTCTTTTAATTCAATGTTTGGCTTTTCCCATATTTACTTTTTAGTTAATCATTCGAATTATGCTATTCATTCCTCTCATCCAAATAGGTTTTGATTGGAATTGCATTAAATTTACCAATTAGTAAAATGAATATATCTAATTTTCTAGGAAAATAGCATATGGTTCAGTTTCTTTTGTCTTCTTAAATCTATCCTAAACCAACATGTATAAACTGTTGATATGTCCTAAATTCACTGCTAGATATTTCACTGTCATTATGACTTATAAGTTGTTTTAATTAAATATTTATTTTTATGACACTTTCAAAAGCTATTAAAATGTACACACAGATGAATTCACCTCATTCTGCTACATTTGCTGGGCATTCCCATCAGTCGTAGCAGTTTTCCACCAATTTCCTTCAGTGTTACCAGGGGAGGAATAATAGCAATATCTTAAAATACGGACCACTGTGCCACTTCGCACTCCTGCCCCTAAGTCTTGTCTTCGCCTTCTTGTCCTCGTAAAGTCTTTCAGAACAACCCTGAACAATAGCAGTAAAAGGGGCAGTGGTGGCAGTGGAGCCTTCCAGGCAGTCAAAGCCAATACTAGCTTTGGCTTCTTACATGCTTTCTATAAAATGTCATAAATACTTCCTTCCTTATGGCTTTCCAACTGCCTTACTGTGATGGTTGATAAACTTTATCCAACACACTTTTATAACCAAGTGTTTTTTGAGATTATTGCAAGGTTTCTTTCTTCTTTTCAGTCTAATACATTAATCATTAAACTGTATAATGTTCAAATAAGCTTATAATTCTAGGGAAAAAATCCCCAAGTTGGCAATAGTGTTTCAGGATATTACGGAAGCGAACTTGCTACATTAGCCAATTAGATGGTACCGCCGTTTTCCTCAAAGAACTATTATTGGTGGTAGGATAAGAGACGTTCGCCAGTCCTCATGGAAATATTCCATCTTTCTCTAGCTCTGGAATGCCATGGTTCTTGGAGGGAATGTGCGTGCTTCTTCTCAGGGCCAGCAGTACTTCATGCTTCAAAGCTCAACGTCACAGCTCTTTGGAGTCAGCTGGTCTTAATCCAAGGCCTAGCTGCTTCTCAGGACCCAAAATGCTGGCCAGGGCCCTCTCCAACATTCAGTGCTCCTCCCGCCTGGATGCACTATTTTCTTTCTCTTTCTGAGAAGAAATGACTTCTTATAGCATTCTGAACACATAAAAGTTCTCCTTTCCCTCGCAGCCACCTGACTTCTCAGGTGGAGAGGCACAGCCCGACTTTTCCCTTGGCAAATCTACCTCTCTATTAGTCATGCAGGAAGCATGCTGTATGATAGGTGTCCTTGGTGGACTCAGGTCCCACGAGCACTCTTGCCATTTAGAGATGCAGGGTGTGCAGATTTCAGCCCCACTCCCACCGAGTGCTCTGCCTCCCACATTCCGATGCTAACCCTAGATCTGCACAGCTGAGGCTCTGGCTTTGGAAGAGGAACAGGGAAAGCATACGGAAGACTCCTGAGAGCCAAGAAAATAGCCACCCCGGATGCGAGGTTGGCTCATGGGCTCTGCCCCAGCCCACTCACCCTGACAGGCATGGAGCTAGCTTTTCCTTCTCTAATCCCCATGGCCCCCTGCACCTGGATTCCCAGACTTCTGTGCCAGCTGGCACCCACTGGACCCCAGCAGTATGGTTCTGCCCCATTCTCTCAGCAGCACAGTGGCCAGACTCACACCAGGTGGCCACAGTTGGGATGCCCAGTGACAAGGTCTGGAAGTGAAGTCAGCCCACACAGCTCTTGCCAGCCTGTAACTCAGTCACCCCTGCATAGTGCTGAGCACCAGCCAGTGTGTAAAGGAGCTGGAATTTGAGGGGACATTGCCATCTGTAAGAGACTGAAAGCAAGGGGCTGGGAAGGGAGGCTGGGGATAGGCTCTGGCTGGTTTCACTTCAGCCAATCTATACCACAGCTCCCAGGAGTCTCAGGAGCATGACAGAGAGGCCTTTTTGTCCCTGGATGTCCTTCCAAATCTTCATGTAGTCATTGGGATTGAGTTTTTTGGAAACAGCTGAATGTAGAGTTTGTAATTGACTCACAGGAAAAGGCTTGTATGAAGGGTATGGATGCTACGCCTATTCCAGGGAGGGCAGTCTGTACACAGTATTTGCTCTTTCCCTCCTCACTTGTTGCTTTTGGTATCTCCCAGTGCCATGAACTGTTATCCCTCTACTATGTGCCATCCTGCCTTGGAGCCAGCAGATTATCAACTAAAACCTCCATAAACCATGAGCTGTGACACACACCCTTTAATTTTGGATGTCAGACATTTTTGTCTCACAACAAGAGAAAAGTAACTAAGACAGAATTTAGTACTAGGAGTGGGGTTGTTGTGCCGACTATACTTGGCCATGTAGTTTAAGAATCTTGGGGATTCATTTTGGAAAGGTTTTGAGACACTGGCAGCAGAGGCAACTCCCTATGCTGTAAGCTACATGGAAGATTCTGGTCAGAACCTGGAAAGTAAGGGTACTGATGGAAATGCTGCCAGCTGGGATGAGGTGCAAGAGGCTTCCATCAAGAAGGGCAGCACTGGCTGCTGGAGCCCAGGGGGCACTTGCTGTGCTGTAGCAGAAAGTTGCTCTTGATTGTAGAGATGCTGTCTGCGTGGCAGAAAGATGTCATTGCAATCTGTTGGGATGATGGCATGGTTACTGTTGAGAGCTTTAGGTCAGGTCTTAATCTTTCAAATTAAGAGCAAAAAAGCAGCAAGATGATTTGCAGCATTTGATGAGAGGGAAGGCTCCAGTAGAGCTGTCGAATGCAAGGATGAAACAAAGGAGAACGTGGTGGTTGAGAAGGAATGGGACAAAAAACAGTGACCTAAGGCCTTTCACCAGAAGGGAAGAGCATATTTGAAATGCAGGAGGTCCCTTGGGGTGTCTTTTAGGGTTGTCATTCCCTGTTGTTAAAAATTAGAGTGAGTGAAACATTGTGATTTTAATAGCTCTCTTAATGTAATTTTAATGTAGTTTTCAGGCATATGTTTGTAATCAGGTTAATTAGTCAAAGTATTGTGGTTTTAGCCTTGAATTTTGAGCACCCTTTGACTATTTTGCTTTTGGTGAGGAAATGGATGCAATAAGAATTGTGTATTTATGTGTAGTTATTACATTAATGTAAATCTGAACAGACCAAGACCTAGTAGTTAGCTTTTCGCAAATCTGCCATTGAAGACTATTGTGTAAGGAAATGTCTGGTTATCAAGTCGACCAGGAGTGGATCATGGTGGATTAACTAATGGTCAACTTATAACACCCAGCTGAACAGAATCAGTGTGGTACTGAATGACCCACCTGAGGATTATTGCTAGCAACATAAAAAGATAACTGAACAGGAAGATGGGGCACTGCTGATTCTCCTGGAGGAGCTTGTCTCACTAGCTTTCCTGATATGAATTCACCTGTTCTCATCATCATCAGAGTGTGGGTCCTCCCTGTCACTGAGCACAGCTGTGGTTCTTTTCAGGGGAGCTCTAGTCCTTCCCCTGACTGCCCTAGTCCAGTTTAGATCCCGAAGCCTGCTGGCACAGATCCTTCATCCCCTGGCTCAAGCTTTTCTAGCTTCTGCCATGGACCTTTGAGCCTTCCCAGTGCAGATCCCTGATACAGAGATGAGGGAGTGCATGGACATTTCACAGGCTCTAGGCCTCTAGCTGGGCTCATGGAGGACCTTGCCATGGGCTCTAGGTCTGTGCTGGACTTGTACAGGACTGTGCTGTGGGGGTCCAGGCTCTCAGCTAAATTCTCTGGGTTTCTAGTGCACGGACCAATCTCCTGTACTCTTTGGGTGAATATTATAAAATAATTCTATAAATTATCTGTCCTATACTAAGTCTTTTCCCTTATAAGCCCTAACCCAGACAAAACTTGGTGCCAGCTAAGAAGGGTCATTCCTGTGACTGTACCTGACCATGTGGTTCAAGAGCCTTCAGGAATGACTTGGAAAGAGGTTGGAAAGGTTTGGAGATGCTGCCTGAAAAAGCAGAGCCTGGATGCCTTAGGCTGTTCTCTGTAGGAGATTTCTACTCAGACCTCAGAAGACCAGAAGGCTGATAGAAATCCTGACGGCAAAGACCAGGTTGGGGAGGTTTCTGCTAGGAAGAAGGACTGCATTGGTTGTTGTACTCTAGACGATCTCTGTTATGGCTTGGCAGAAACTCTGTCTGCATGTTGCTCCTGTCTAGAGACTTTACCTGAGGCTGAGATTAGGACAGCACACTAATCAATCTGGCAGAAGAAATTTCAAGGCAACCTAATGTTGAAGCAGGAGCATAGCTACTGGCAGATTTTAGAAAGACTTATATTGAGAATCAAGAGCAAAAAGGCCAGCAGAGTGATTTAAAACTTTGTAAGTTTTCCCAGAAAGGAAGTTCTGGCTGCACTTTCTTTCTTCCTTTTTTTTTTTTTTTTTTTTTTAATTATGGCTGGCTCAGCCTGCCCTGGAGGTGGGGCTAGTGCAGCATGTGGTGCTGGGGATGGAACCGTGGTCCCCGCAGTTGCCTAAGCTTTCCTAAGTAGAGGCTTTAGACCACTGAGCCATGTTGCTAGCCCTGGCTGCACTTTCTCCTGTGAGCACAATGGAGAACTCAACAAAGCCTGTAACTTATGCTCGCTTTATTGTTCTTTCTCTTGGTGAACTGGCCTAGTGACATGAAAGCTGGAGTGTGGGACTTACTTGCACAGGAAATACAAGTTCAGCCTTCCCCGCCCACCATTTATTTATTTATTTATTTACTTATTTATTTATTTATTTGTTTGCTTGTTTGTTTATCAGATACTGGGTCTCACTATGCAGCTGGAACTCTTAGTGATCTTCTTGTCTCAGCTTCCTCAGCACTGGGATTACAAGCAGGCGCCACCATGCCTGATTTGGGGGCTGGTATGGTATGTGGTACCTGGGATCAAACCAGCATCCTTGCACTTGCCAGGTGCAGACCACTGAGCTATCTCAGTAAAGCTGTGGACTGAGTAAAGCTGTAGTCTGCAAAGACAAAGCAGAGGAGCTCTCAATCACTGAGGAGGAACAGAAGAATAGAAAAATGACCCGAGGGCATCACAAGAAGCAGCAGGACTTCACCCTTAGCACCCTAAAAATTGCAAAAGAATTTGCTTTGAGAAGAAAGCCCCAGAGCACCATGTTCCAGAATGGTGGCAGCCTAGAAAATTTATTCCTCAGATCTGGGCGTGGTGGCGCACGCCTGTAATCCCAGCACTTGGGAGGCTGAGGCAGGAGTATCAGTGTGCGAGTTCGAGACCAGCCTGGGCTACAAAAGTGAGCTCAAAGCCAGCCAGCCTGAACTGCATAGCAAGACCCTGTCTCAAAAAAAAAAAAAAAAAAAAAAAATATTCCTCAGAATTGCTTTCAGAGTGCTCAGTGATCCAGGCACTCAACCCCTACAGCCAAAGTAGAGGGAAGCCTGGCCAGTGCTCCAGCTGGCAGCAGACCTTGGCATCACCCACATGGCACCAGTTCTAGGTGCATGCAGAATGGAAGCATTGGGATTCAGGAAGGCTGGCATCCAGATTCAGATGGCCTGGGCAGCCAAGCAGTGTCCCTTGAGAGGGCAATGTATGAAGCTTAGATTTTGAAGCCAAAAGCTTAGTGGTGACCCCAGAAGTTTGGAAATGCCAAAATGTGAACCATCTAAGGAAAGCTTCAAGGAGAGGCAAAAGCAGGCCTCAGAGAGAAGCCATGGGAAGTATCACCACTGTCAGTACCACAGGGGTGGAGCTGCCCAACCCTTTGGAATGCACATCTCGCTGCAGACTGCCTAGGATGCCGCACATGGAACTCCAGGAGTTAGCGCTTGCCCTCGTGGATCTCAGACCTGCTTTGGTCCCATTCCTTTGTATCCCCATTTGTAACTTCTGAAATGGAAATGTCTGTTGTGTGCCATTGAATATTAGAAATGTTTAGCTTCCTTTTCATTTGTACAGGGGCTCACAGCTAAGGGTTTGCCTTACATCTCAGAGGAGGCTCAGGACTTGGACTTTTCAGCAATGGTGAAACTTAGAATGTTGGCCACTCTCAGAAATGGACTGAATGCCTTTGCACAAAGGAATACACAGGAGACTTTTGGGGGCCAAGGGAAGAGTGTTATGGCTTGTGGCTGGAAGTCCCCCAAAGCCTCATGTGGTTGTGGGAGGGGGGCTTTCCAGAGGCAGATGATTCCAGAGTTTGTGACTGACTCAGTGCAATGCTGGCATTAAGGGTGTGAGTGTTACAGCCACCCTAGGGTGGGTAGACTGTACACGATATAAGGAAAAGAGAGCCTTGCTCTCTCCCTCCACTCTTGTTGCTTTTGGAGTCTTCTGCTGCATGGACTGCTGCCCTCTGCCATGCGACACCCTGCCTTGGAGTCGGCTGACTATGGACTGAAACTTCCACAACCTATAAGCTAAAAAAGTAACTAAAACAGACCCAATCTAGACTAGTGACAAAAATCATAGGCAATAAGGATCAGGGGTTCCTTCTCCACCATGGCCCAAGAGGTTAAATCTTTGGAATTACTTCCAAGTGAGATTATGCATTTTGGATGTCTACAAAGGCTTAGTTGTTCCGAATACTCAGTGTCTGCTACAGCGGGAGTGCTTAAGAAATATCTATGGACTAGTGATCAAAGCATAATAAAAAGTGTCAGAATTCTGGGAACACTGTCTTCACATCTCATCCATTTTTATTTTACTGGAAGCCTAGAAAGAGAGAAGTAGCTTGGACCTTTCCTGCCATCTGAGTATCCCTGGGGTCAGAAAGAGGAGGGTCCTCAAGGCTGAGACCACACTGTCCTAGCTGGGTCATTGCAACTACGCGTCTGCAAACGTGGCCGGTTCTGCCGAAGCCCAGGTCTGGAGGACCACTGAGTGGCTCCAGCTATCTGCAGAGCCCCAGTGATGGAACTGCTGGGCCGCGCCTAGCCTCCTGTCACTCTAGTGCTCTGGCACAGCTTTGCCTCCACCTAGGGCAGGGTGCATTTCTCTCCTGGGCTGGGAAGGCAATGTTTCTGAGAGCCCCTGCTTTCATCAGGACATGGGGATGGTCAGGCCACGGCCAAGCACACGCAGGGCGGCACAGAATATGCACACGGCCCAGCTGCTCCCCCTCCCTCTGCCGGAGCAGCCGATGTGTCAGCAAAGCTGCTCCTCACAGGGACCTGTGTGCCTGGGCTGGTGAACGCCTGCTGCTCTCAGGGGAAGTAGGGAATCTACCGAGTCCTGGGTCCCGCCTCTATCTGGGGGCTACAGGGATGATGGAAATATTTCATCTGGGAGGCTAGGTGGCCTTGGGCAGGCTGCCTGTACCCCTTTCCCCGGGTGACAAGTGAGAGGGTAAAGGGGCGGGGGGTCTCTCTGGGGCAAGGGCAATGCCATGGTGCCACCTTCCCAAGGCCCATTGTGCAATCCTTCAGCACATGCCCCCCCATCGCCCCTCTCAGGGCCGGGCAGAGCTCAGCTGCCCTGGCTCTCCTACCTGTCTGCTGCTCCCTGCGAGGTGAGGCGTCACCCCTCCCAACACCCTTCTACTCCCAGGCCTCAGGGCCAGGGCCTCCCTGTACTCAGCTGGGCAAACCTGCCCCGGCCTAGCCACCTCACATCTGACAGCCCCTTTGTCAGATGTCAAAATGGACTGGTTTTCTCTGTGAAAACAGAGCGAGCAGGCCTGATACGAGTGCTGTTGGTGATGGCAGGTTCCACTGAGACACTTCTACTTGGCTAGAAACTGGGTGCAGCTGTAATGGTTCCTCCACCATCCATAGGCCCAGCTTCCTGAGGAAACTGGTTCTGCTTTTGGGTCACCCTTGAATCTGGCTCAGTGCCAGCTAGCAGTGTCAGGTTCTGCTCTTATAGGCATCCTAGGAAGCTGGCCCCCTCCAGAGTCCCTAATAGCTCAGTTCCCTGGGAAGGCAGCACCCCTCCCCAGAGTCTGTCACTAGATCTAGGCCTGACACAGCAGGTACTGGGTACATGTTGCCGGATTGAATGGCACAAAACAGGAGCTAAGAGCCTACCTTCGTCACAGACACACCTCGCCCCGGGTCCTGCTGAACCAAACACGGTTTAGAGGCCATCTTTCTTGCCTCCTTGACTGACTTCTGTCCTCCCACGATATGCTGGGCACTGGACCTCAAACCACCAAAGACTGCGCTGCCTTCCTCATGTGTACTACCGAGTGCCCGTGCGCACGGCCTGTCTCTACACCATACAGAACCCCAAATCCTGCCTAGTGTCTGTCTTGGCTCCCTATCGCTCTAAGTCCCGGGTCTAACCTAGCAGGAGGTCTGACGGTCTCTCCCCCAAACTGTGGTGGTCTCCATGTCTAGACACCAGCCCCTGACCTTGATCAGTAGGAGGCTGGGAAAGCTCATCCATGGGTGGCCAGACAGGCCACACTGGAGTGGGGTTTTTTAAGTTCTCTCCTCTGGGCTTCTCTGTAGGAGCCTGGAGTGGTCCTTAGTGTGGTCAGGCATTCCAAGAAGAGCAGACTGCAGATGTCCTTGGAATCCAGGCTGTGCGCCGGGAGAAGGCAGCTTGGCCTCAAAGAGAGGATGTACTGTTTGATTCCAAGGAGCTGAGCCCAGATGGGACAGACTCCACCTAGAGACGCCTGACCCCTGGGGGATGAGGGGTTATCGGAAGGGAGCTCACGCGTTGGCCCGTCAGCCTCCTTCCTCCACCAAGCTGCACCCAGCTCTGGACAGTAGGACACCCTCCTCAGCCTGAGCTTGCTCCGGCCCCATCCTTTCTCTCCCTCCCCCTAAACTCGCCCGAGGGCGTCTCCCAAGGGCATCTGCTCCTGCTGGAGCCTGCCAGTCCTGCCTGCCCATCGAGGAAAGAGCACTGTGGTTTCTCCTGACCTTGGACAGACTTGGTCACACACAGAGGACCTGGGCACCATGCCCTGAGCTACTTGGAGACAGGGCCACCCAGTGTGGCCTCTGAGGCAGCAAAAACAGATGTTTTCACCCACCTAATCCCCCTCAGGCCCTCCCTGCCTCTCTCTCTGGATCGTGCTCCAGGGGTGGGCTAGTATAGTAAGCTCCTAACAGCCAGAATGCTGTTGGTAGCACAGGTTGATGCCCAAGTTCTCTTCAGGGTGCTGTGGGAACCTAACTAAGACAGACATCCCCTGATTTGATGCCCACCTCAAGCCACCCTGGAGCAGACACAGGCCTTGGCAGATGGAGAACACTCAGTACATTTTTGTGGAATCAGTAAAAAATACATGAAACAGGCCACCTGGGTGCACCCAGCAGCAGATGCTTGGGGGGCTGGACAAACACAAGAAGGCCATCAGGGCAGAGGTGGGGCCTGACCCAGCCACCGCGGGTCCCCACCTCAGGCAACGAGGACTCCCGACCCCCAAGGCTGCTCTAGGAGTCTGCACCCCAGCACCACAGTGACTCGGCAACAGCAACTGCCGAGGTCAAGGGCAGAAATGAAACTCAGGGCTTCCTATGGGAGGAGGGGTCAGAGAGCCTAAAGTTCATCTGACAGGCTGTCCCCAACCAAGGGAGCCTCAGGAGTGGCCCCCAGTGTGTCCCCTAAGAAGGATGACTTTCAGCTTCCACAAGCACAGTATGAAGGATGCCAAGATAACTCTGTGGACTTAGGAAAGCTCAGGGACTGGATTTGGTCCCCGGCACCACACGTCATGCCAGCCATGCCTGGGGCAAGTTGAGCTGGCCACTGAGACCGGCCCGGGCATGGTGGCACACACCTGTAATGCCAGTGCTGGGGAGGCTGAAAACAGGAGGATCACTATGAGTCTGAGTGGTGAGACCCTGTACCAAATGCATTAAAAATTAAAAAATAAAGAAAAAGCAGGGAGCATTGGGAGATGGGGAGTGGGTTAGCTACTCTCTTCCATCTGGACTTCCACGACGTCCTGCCAAGCTAGCAAGACTGTGTGCAGAAGCCTGGGAAACTGCACATGCCAGGCGTTGGAGCACTGCCACCTTGCCCTACTCTCAGCATGGCCACCTTTGGGTGCAGATGGGAGGCACAGCAGAGGCCAGAGGCTGGGAGGGCACACAGTCACAGGCAGGAGCAACAGAGGTGGATGCCCACCAAGGCAACTCTGGAGGCCAGGGCTGGTGGGCCCCCAGATGTACGAATTGGGAGGACCAGGCACTGTCAGGAGTGTTAGGAACCCTCTAGCAGTGGCCCTGGGTGGGAAAGTCCAGTCTCTTGAAATCTCCTCCCGTTCCCCATTCAAGTTCTGGACCTGGGCTGTGAATCCTACAGCCTGGGTGAGGGCCTCTGGCCACAAGCCACGATGTACACTCAAACCTGGGGACAGCACAGTAAGCGAGCGGCACTCCACTCCACTCCTAGACCCTGGGGAGCCTCTACCTCTGGACCTCAGGCAAGCAGAGACCACTCTCCATCTGGCCCCTCCACCTCGTCCTCGAGGGGCAGAACGAAACCTTCCTCGCCACCTGGCACTGGGAAGCCCAAGGGCAGCACTCTGCACCCCACCTGGCACCCCAATGGGCCACTCTGCACACACCTTCGGGGCTTTCCAGCTGAGCAGGCAGCAGCACCCCACTTCCCACAGCTGCATTGGCAGTCCACCTCCAGCACCCCTCTTCCTTGGACTGTCCCAGTTGTACCCCTCCCAGCAGTGCTCCAGCTTGGGCCAGAGGGGTGTTAAGAGATTAAAGAACCCATCTTGCTCCACGACTGTGCATGTCCTGTGAAGAGGTCCTTTCCAGACCACAGCCGGGGACACACGTTCGTACCAGCAGTACTGGCTGGGCACAGGGCCTCCTCACTGGTACGTGCTAGCTGACATGGCAGCCCCTGCTGAGGATGTTCAAGGGCGTTACTGGAGGCATGGGGAAGAATCGACCTCGGGGAGAGGGCCCTCGAAAAGGGCTGGCCCTACCTGCACTCCCTGACGCCCCCCCCACACTGCCATGGTGCAGCCCTCTCCTTTCTCAGGAAGCCTGGGAAACAAAGGTCCTTGCAAAGGCCTAGGCGAGGCCGAGTGCAGTTGGGAGCTGGCCTGGAAGGCGCTGGCAGAAAGATAAAGCACCCAGCTTCTGCGGTGAGTCAGGGGTCCCCTCCTCCAGGCAGCCTCCCTGATCTCACCCCGTAGTTTCCAGAAGCTTTCCGTTTCTGCCTCCATAAAAGGCACCTTTGTATGCTATTCCCCCATATTTGGGTCCCTGGCCCAAACCTCACAGGCTCCGGTGGAGCAGGTGCGCCCCCAGGACCTTGAGGTTTCCAGCGAGACATCTGTCGCCCCCACTCCGACTAGGGCGCCGCTCTAAGAGTGACTTCAAAGAGCCAGGCCTCCCCAGCGGGCCGCAGTCTGTGAGCTCAGCTCCAGCCCGGCACATCCCTGCCGTCGGGGCTTCCCACCCCGGTCTCTGAGGCGTGGGTGAGGGTGTGGACTAGAGGCGGCCGAGACCTCGGGGAGAATTGTGAGCCCGCCGTGGGAGGGTCGGGCGGCCGCGGGCCAATCACACGCGAGGGCTGCTGGACAGACGCTATGGAGGTGGCCAGGAGAGGGGGCGGGGCAGTGGCGCGGGGAGGGA
>PVJA010010897.1:0-56169 GCA_004027025.1 Myocastor coypus
TCTGCCCATATTCTTTTGATATCATTTGTATTGACTCCTTCTTTCTCATTGATTCCCATTAATCTCACGTTGTTCATTTTTGCATCGTCTTGCAGATGATGAATTATTTTTTCCTGCATTCTGGTTGTTTTTAAAAGATCCTTTCTTACTCTTTCACTGGCTGCAACTGTGTCTTCAAGGTTCGAAACTCTATCTTCATCTTCGTTCATTCGGCTCTGCCAACTTGTGATCGAGATTTTATTTTCTTGTATATCTCTTTCAAACTGTTTCATGCGATCTATGTCTTTCCTATATTGCTCCGTCAGGGAGTCCATCATTTTTCTATTCTCCTCTAATTTTTATCGATGTCTTCTTTAATAGTATTGAAGTCTGTCATTATGGTTATCCTTTCTCTCTCTAATTCAGAGATTATTTCTGTTCTGTTCTCCTTTCTACTTTTGTGTTGTTGTTCCCCTACTTGGGATGCTATTGATTTAGGCATGTCTTTGTCAACTTTAGATATTATTTCTTCTCTGATGTCCTCTATACGTTTCTCCAGCCATTTTTCCACTTCATGTATTTCTTTTTTTTACTTCAGATGTTATCTCTGATCTCAGTTGCTCTATAAGTTTCTGCACTTGTGTGTCTGCCTCAGATGCTACCAATTCAGAGGTTTCATCTGTATGGTTCCTATTTTCTTCCATGATAGTGTCTTCTGTATTTGGTTTGGGTGGTTTGGTTTGGGCCCTGAGATTGCCTCCTACTCCTTGTTGTTATCATTTTGTATGGAAGCGACTTCTGCACTTTGGTGGCGTTATGCTGTGTCTATGGGCGTTTGGTCTGGAGACTCCAAGCTGGTTCCTCTACAGAGGTTCCTGACTCTGTGTTGGAGCTCTGGCTGCTAGCTTCTGTGAATCCCGGTGGATGTGGTCTGTAGGTGGAGGTGGAGCTTTGGGATTGAGTAGTCCTGGTAGGCTCGTGGAACAGATCGGTATCCATTTGAGATGTTTGATGGGTTCGGTGCTGGAGCTTGGGCTGGAGGGGTTCAAAAAGAAAAAGGGGGGGGGGGGCGGGGGGAGCAAGCAGGCCAAGGATCCTGACCCAGCCGGCGCGTGGGCTCTGCTACCGGCTGGGATTCGGTTCGGGGTTGGAACAGGAAGTTAGTCACAGGAACGCAGAGGCGGGGCAGAGGGGCACAGGCAGCTTACCCACAGCGGGTGTGCGGGCTCTGCTACCGGATGGGATTCTCTATTTGTTTATTTATTTATTTTTTATGGCTGGCTCAGCCTGCCCTGAGGGCAGGGCTGGCGCAGCATGTGGTGCCGGAGATCAAACCGTGGTCCCTGCAGCTGCCCAAACTTTCCTAAGCAGGCTCTTTAAACCACTGAGCCATCCTGTGGGGGCCAAAACAGCCTTTCTGAATTTTGATGCCCACAGATTTTTCACTTTTGTGTGGACCATCATTCTTAACTGCCACTATTTTTGTCGCCACTCCTATCTCAAAAGTCTTCAATTAACCCTCAATTTGATGGAAGCATTGTAAAGCCCAGCCTGCAAGAATTTTTGAATTGGGTGAAGAAATCTTGGGATAAAAACCACAGACAGCACCTGATAAGAAGCACTCACTTCAGGAGAGCTCTGTTGCTGGGAGAATGGGCCAGTGGCTCTTTAGGAAATGAAGGCCAAGACATTCAGGTCAGGAGTTGGGGTTTGGAGAGTCATGACGATGCTCCAGAAAAAGGTGGTATGAGTGTATTTGAATAAATGTAGGTTGTTGGACACGGAAGAATGAGGCACACCCTGAACATGAGCCCTACTGTGCTTTCAAGACAAAAATTAGTGTGACACCCAGTCTTATTTGGGGGGAACACAGCAGTACATCTAGTTATCACCATTTTGTGTCTCTCAGGAGAGTGCTCTAGATGCTGGTGTCCGTCTTCTCAGCATTCTTGCCGTCCTTCCCTCGCAAGCCCTCCTGCTGTCATGTTGGAGGTTGCTGCCTCACAGGTTTGGAGGCATTTTCCGGGGGAAAAAACAGGATGCAAACAACTTTCCAGTCTTCTGGACTTCTACTCTCCAAACACAAGCTAGTTAAGGAGATTAGGAGAGATTCCTCTGAGGGGAATGTCAAGCAATAGGAGGGCAGTCCACAAAGGAAGAAGGGAGACGGAAAAGGAAGAGTTGAGTCTCTGTGGGCTTCCATGCAGGGAATACAGACTGCAGCTGCTCCCCACAAATAAGAGGGAGGAAGCTGCTCTTCTAAGAAGATGGAAACTTGATTTCCAAAGAGGCCTGTCCTTGGCACCCTCCCTCCCCTTGTAGGACGAGGACACAATCCTGCCCCTAGTATGAACTGGAGGCAGCAGAGAAAGGGCCCGCATGTCCAGGAATGAAGACACCCTGCCTGAGGCAGCTCTCATGGAGGCAGCTAGCACGAGGCTGGAAGCCCAAGCCTCACATTATGCCCTGCACTACCCAGAGTCGCAAACAATACAGTCAGGATGGCTAAAGGGGACCCCAAGAAACCAAAGAGCAAGATGTCTGTGAACGCCTTCGTTGTGCAGACCCACAAAGAGGAGCACAAGAAGAGCCCACAAGTCCCTGTCAACTTTGCAGAATTTTCCAAGAAGTGCTCAGAGAGGTAGAAGGCCTCTGGGAAAGAGAAGTCTAAGTCTGATGAAGTGGCCAAGGCAGATAAAGTTCTCTGTGACCAAGAGATGAAAGATTACGAGCCTGCCAAGGGAAGCAAGAAGAAAAAGGACCCCAAAGCATCCAAAAGACTACTGTCTGGATTTTTCTGATTTTGTTGGGAATTCCACCCCAAGATCAAATCCACCAGCCTGGGTATCTCTGTTGGCAACATGGCCAGGAAGCTGAGTGAGATGTGAAATAATCTAAGTGACAGTGAAAATCAGCCCTACATCACCAAGGTGACAAAGCCGCAAGAGAAGTATGAGAAGGACATGGCTGACTATAAGTCTAAAGGAGAGTTCGATGATGCAAAGGGTCCTGCTGAAGTTGCCTGGAGAAAGGTAGAAGAGAAAGAAGAAGAAGAGGAAGAGGAATAAAAAAAAAAAAAAAAAAAACTTGTGTTCTTATGAATCCTTTACAGTAGGGGAGCGCCATGACTGACTGTTTCTTAGGATTAATGCCAACTGGATTGTGATCATGTAGTCTTTTAAATGCTCCAGAAGTTGGCAGCAGTTGTTCATCGTGGCCACAGGGGTCCGGAATGCTGTGAAGTCGTACCAAAACTGTACATATTTCCAAACATATTTAAACTGAGAAGGCACCCTGTGTTCTCCTCACTCTGTGCACTTTGCTGTGACTGTGAGAAGGCATTTGGAGATGTCTCTGGCATTCGTTTTTTAAGTTGTAAGGTGGCGTTACCTGTGTGGTCATTGGCTAGAAACCCTGAGTTACCAACTGTGTATATCTAGAGTTTGTACAAAGAACAAAGCAACCCAGGAAAACCCTCAACGCTTCCTGCTTGGCACTGAGGCTGCAGGGCTGATGCCACTGAGAAGGAACCTTAGATCTGTTGTTGCCATGGGAGTAGCAGGCATCCAGTTGGCTTCTGTAGATGATAACCTAGCAACCTGCTGCCCTATCTTAGCTGGGGACTGAGAGGGTTAGCCGGCATGAAAGTGTTTGTTTCCAAACTGTAAAATTCTTCATTGGCAAAGAATCAGAGAAGGTTCAAGAAACTTCTATACTTAAACACGATTTGCAGTGTTGTGGGTTTTTTGGTACATTTAGA
The DNA here is from genome assembly GCA_004027025.1 of Myocastor coypus. Lineage (NCBI taxonomy): Eukaryota > Metazoa > Chordata > Mammalia > Rodentia > Myocastoridae > Myocastor > Myocastor coypus. The sequence continues at coordinate 3,740 of PVJA010010897.1, forward strand.
ATGCAGAAATGTTTTCCAAGTTAAATAAACAGTATTACATTTTTCAAATAAAAGACACCCTGTTTTCACCCATGTGAGGAATTTGAAGCCCCTACCTTGACACTCTTGTCTCCTCCGCTTCCACACTTGGTGAGCTAAAGAACTAAGCTGAGCTGTCCACACACAGGTATAGTTCTCGCACACTTGAGCTTGCATTGTTAGACTCCATGCTGCTGCCTGCTAGACTCGGGACTCCAGTGAGGGGACCTGGATCTCATCTTTTATCTCTCTTAGCTGGTGCTTCTCAGAGTATCTGGCACATTTAAGTGCACACCACAGAGCAATGTTCAGCCAAAAGCACTTCTCAAGTGGCTGGGCAAATTGATTTCATCACTGTCAGACTGGGAACTCCTCAAGGGCAGACACTGGGCTTTTGCCTCCAGGCTCACAGTGTTTGGCTCAAGGATGGGACCATAAAGGACAGACATACCGAGATGTTTGCTGATCCAGAGACTATATGAAAAATGAACAGAAGAAGCAGAATGATCTAGAAGAGCAGAAGGCAGAGAGCCCAGCTTAAACGCTGTCCTGGGTCTTATGCAGTTGCTGCCAGAGCTGGTGAGCCAGCTTCCTTAATTCCCTTGTGGGTAAATGGAGGTAGTATCCTTTACACAGAAATGCTTTGCAGAGGTCAGAGGAGATGGCATTTGGGAAAGGACTTTACAAGTCAAAACACGCAGGATGTGTTTCTAAAGGAGAAAAACAAACAATTAAAAGTCTGACTCATTGATTACCTGTGAATATGCCATTTGAAATATTCATTTTCCCAGATCCAAAATAAGAACAATAGTTCTCATCTCCATCCGGTGGAATCTGCTTGGAATTTTTGAGAGGTACATAGTCTGGTACTGTAATCTTGGCTTAGGGGGGAAAAAAAGCAGAGCAAACTCCCACCGGTATTGCTCGAATATTAATGTCAGCATCACAGTGCTCCCTTACATGATCTTTAACTGGAAACTCAGAGTTGGGGTCTGAAATGCTCACTTTAAAAATTGAAAATGTTGAGTTTTGTTGCAAACACATTACCCCTAGATGATCTGACATTTTGATTAATAAAACATCACCAGGCTGCTTAAATCTATGTTATAAATCATCTTGCAGACACCTGGAGGTGCACTTCCTCAGCATCTGTTCCCACAGCCGGGAGAGCCGTGGGATAGGAAGGAGGCTCACCTTGGAGCTCGACTCACTCTGAGGCCACTGGGAGTGAGGTGGTCCCAGGAGAAGCAGGCCACGGCCACACAGCCACAGCAGCCTCCTGCTCCACAACACCTGAGAGGACACCATCAGCCCAGAGTGGGTGTGCCACACCCAGTGTGGCCCCAGGACAGGGCTGGCTGCTGTGCCTAAAGGGCAGAGGCACAGCTGTAATGATGGAGGACCATGGAACTAGAATGCTATACTATCAGCAGCATACTCTGTTTTCCAAATTTGTATTTATTGATCATGTATTTATTTGCCAAAGTGGCATTAGTAAAGGCTTTCAAAATAAACCTCAGTTCTAAGCATGAGGTCTTATGCAAGATCTATCATTTCAAAGGTGCATTTACGAGCCACTGCTAAACATGGCTGCCGTGGTCTTTGAGCTTTGGACTTGTGAGGTGGGGAAGGAGTCTGCTGCCAGAGCCACAGCTGCTGTCAGTATGCACTGTCCCTGCTGGGCAGACAGCAGTGTCCCCGGTGGATGTCTTTCCCAGGACCAAGGAGATAATACTCAGCTCCTGTCAGTCTCTCATGCAAATAAGGGAGTGAGCAAGAACGCTGGACACCAGTAAACGAGACAACACAATCTTGTGTGAAATAAGTCAGGGAGTCACAAACCACGCCTCTGTTGACTGAGCACCCTTCCCCCTGCCAGTGTGATTCCTGTGGCTTCTCGCAGGCATCCTGGAGACTGAGAAAGGCTGGTCAGAACCACAGCTCCACCTGGGGGTAGGATGTGCACACATTCAGATGTAAATAGTGGCACACCTGAGGAGGCCCTGGACACATGTGCCTCAGCCTTTCCCAGACCTTCACTGTTTCTGGCCTTTTAAGTTGGCTGTTAACCACTAGGCCCTGACTCCAAGACTTCCATTGTGAGTCTCTGTCTGAGTGTCCTGCTGTCTCAGACACAGTGTGATCACAGCCCCTCTTTGCAGATGCCTGCACCAGCCAGGGCTAAGGCTAAACCAACCCAGATCTCTTCACAACAGTCCCAGTCCTTCCCCTGCAGCTCCTCCCACCCAGCCAGCTGTCAAGATGACCAAAGACGACCATTCAACAAATGCCATCCCCACCATGTGGCACGTGGGCCTTCATCCTGTCCCTGAGAGGAGTGCAGCCCATGGCCCTGGCAGCTGAAGATGCACAGTGGGCACTTGCACGAAAAGAACCGAGCACTGCCTGTGCAGTGAGCCCAGCCCTGCAGAGCCAGGGCACCCAGAAGCCTGAGTCCCAAATGGCAGACGAAGCAGGACTCAAACAAAGGGGAAAGAAGTTTTGAGGGAACATATAGTCAGAAGTACTTTTATTATGGGGAACACCAGGTGGCATTGAATACCCTTACCCAGATGGTCTGGCTTGGAGGCACTTGAACTTGAATTACACATGGGATCAGGACGGCAACATAGCTTTTCTTGCCAGGTCTCTGAAGGCCAAATCTATCTTCTAGAAGAGTTCAGGAAAAGCGTCTCTAACAGCCTTTTTCTACACCTAGACACAGGAAGTTTGTTTTCTGCTTTATGCCAGATTTCTTTTGCTCCTTTTCCCCTTCACACCTCTGGGGATTGAACCTTGGGCCTTATGCATGTAAGCAAGTACTCTACCTCTGGGCTATACACCCTTGGCTTCTGTCTCATTGAGCAGAGAACATGTGCTGGTTGGGCTATGGCTGTGTGTTCACCATGACAGCACCAGGCTCCCCCCAGTGGGTGTGGCTGAGGGCCCAGTGAGTGATGTATAGTCTCATGCTGCTCTGGGGAAGGACTTTGCAGCACTAGTGGCTGGCTCCATGTCTTCAAAAGAATCCAGAGACCTCTGCCTCAGCCCAAGTGCCAGTGTGGGTCAGCATGAGAACTGTGTCTTAGGAGAGGTAGCTTGAGATAGCTAACCAGCAGGCAAGGCCCCAGGGAACCATTGCCCTTCATGACCCCCAGGAGCCCAAAGATGCCATGCTTCTGGTATGATATATTAAAGTGATCCCTCTCTCTGGTATGCTGTCTGGCACCAACTGTGCCCCTGAGGTAAGTTCCAAAAGGACCCTTTCACCCATCCTTGGCTGTGCTACCCACCCCCCTTTACCATGCAGCACTGTGCAAAATACTTAGGCCACGAGATTTGTAATGAATAGAAGTTGATATCCCCCCCTGGCCCTGGGAGTTGTGGTGCTTGCATCTGTGAGGCTTCGGGCAAGGCCCTTCTTACTTCATCATGGTGGAGGGCATCCCATGGCCAGAGTAGGGGGCAGACTGTCTTTCCTTCTCTTCCTGTAAAGCTTGGAGTCCCTACTGAAGTCTCCAGTGTAACAAGCTGATTTGATCCTAATTGCCCACTGAAGATCCCATCTCCAAACTCCATCAACAGAGCTCTAGCCAGGTGAGCCATGCTTTAAACACTTACTTCTACACACACAACTTCCACTGGAATATTTCTGTTCCCAGAACTTTGCTCTCCCCACAGTCACCCTTGGGTGCCGCCTGCCTTGATTTGTTATTCCAGCCCCCCATTACATGGTAAGCTTGCAGATGGCTGAAATACATTACCTACTAGGTCCAGAGCAGGCACTTCATAAAAGCTGAATTGAATTGGACGGCATAAATCAAAATACTGATTTCAGAAGATTCAACACCTGCATTTAAATACATTGGAAAGACTTCCTTGGATTTATCACAATTTAGCAATTTCACCAGCCTAAATCTGCTAACTGGACCCCTCTGTCAGAGCTCAAGCACAACTGTAAATCATGCCTGAATCTGGAGCTTTGCAAGGAAGGAAACAGAAAGTGTCGTGTTTGTCAGCCAGGCTCACAAACACTGGGCATTGTCTGGTCTGAGCAGACAGCAAAGAGATTCTTTTGCTCAAAGGAGTGGGCCATGAAAGGCATTTCAATTTGCGTTGATCTGTAGAAAACCTGCCTCCTCTAGTATCCCTAGTACAAATACCTTTTCCCAATACAAAAGAGCATATTTTATAAAGCACTATCCACACTTTGAAGGCAAATGGTGGCTTCAAGGACACTGGGGCAGAACAGTGCCTCACAGCAGCAGCGCTGTCTGCCAGGTCCTCAGCTGAACCCCAATGGCTGTCAGCACGCAGGGCACACAGGGCACAGCCAGGCTGCCTGTGATCTCCAAGGACTCCGAGTCCAGCTGGACACCAAAATGACTGCTGCTGTGTGGCCGTGACTATGTAGTCTGGGTGAGGGCCCAATGAGGGCAGGACTGCCCACAGCAGGGACTTCCTGGCACCAAGGGCTACTTCTGAAGGTCAGGAAGGCAGCACTGTGGATGAATGTGTGGGAGGAGAAGGTGGAGCCAAGAGGCCTCACAGGAGAGGCTTCAGCAGGGCCTTGAAGAGAGGAGACACCAGGAGAGAGGCGACACCATGCTGAGGTGCGTGGGCACCAGCCCAGCCCAGAGGCAGCAAGGAGCGGGAAGGACTCAGGAGCAGCACAACATGCTCCCATCCAAAAAAAAGATACAACTCCAAAGGTGTGCAGAGTGGACCAGAGAAGGGAGTCTGGCATCAAGAAAGAGTCCTAGCAAGCACCATACCCGCTCAGGTGAGATGCAGAAGAAGAGTCTGAGCGGAAGGAAGAGGAGGAGGAAGATGAGGAAGAGGACAAAGAGGAGGAGGAGAAAGATGAAGAGGAGGAGGAACTGAACTAGCACATCAACCCAGAGCACAGGGAGGGAAAGAAAGCAGAAGTCTATTCAGCAGATTCAATCAGTGATAAATGACAGCCAAGAAAGAGGAGGGAGGTGAAAGGCGGGCAGCACTGGAGCGCCAGCAGCTAGCCGAGAAGCTGCCATTGGTTCTCAGCACATCTGCTTTGAAGTTCCCATGCAGCCCTAAGGGAAAAGCAGAGCAAACACCTGAGAGAAGGCAGGCCTGGCACAAGGCTGGGCAGAAAGTCTGCCTTTTCAAAATATCTTTAGGAAAGTATAGTGCTTCACATGGTACTATTTCCTGTGCCCTAAAAAGAGAAACCTCTGATCAACTAGTGGCAAAAATACTGCATTCTCTATCTGAGACCAAACCCTGTGACTAGAAATCCTGAAGCCAAGACATCCATTGGACCTGAGGCTGCTCAAACATGTCTGACTAGAGAGGCCTTTTTGAGTGACCAAATATGGTGACATGCCCAGTGCCAAGGGTCAGAAAGCACCCAGGGGCACAGCCATGGAGTGTGCTGAGTGGTCCAGGTCTGTGCATGGCTAGGGACAGGCAGGGAAGACAGAGCGCTGGCAAATGCCTCTCTGAGCATCTCTTCTAGTCAGTCAGCCCATCTTTGCACCACAGTGCCTGGGACCATCATGGCAGAGAGTGGCTATTTTGTCTTGGGTTTGCTCATTGCTGAGAACCTGCTCGCTTTTGCTGCTCTTACAAACAAGCAAGGCACACCACAGCAACTGTGAGCCAGGGGCGGCACCGTCTCATCAGAGACAAGGCCAAGGCTAGCCTTGGGCCCTGGAGGCAGACAACTCCACCTGCCTGCTTCTCTCTCTTTTCTGCCTACGCAGCCCTTTGGCTGTCATCCAGGGGCTCGGAAGACAGAAGCTGACCTGTGGTCATTTCCCTTCAGGCCACCTTGGTCAAGATCTAGACCTGACCTAGAGCACCAGACACATCAGGAGCTGTCCTACCCAGGCTCTGGAGGACCCTAGAGAGAGCACGAATGCACTGACGCTGAAGGATGAGAGAAACTCAAAGTCCTGCAATGAAATTAAATAAAAGAGTATTCTCAGAGGGAAGAAGAAGAGAGACCTAGCAAGGCAGTCATGGGACACAGCTGTCCAGAGTGACCTCTTTGGAACTTTTTTGAGGAGTGACAAACACTCAGAAAGCTGAGTTTCTGTGAAGTCAGCGGCAGTCTTGAGAAACCCTATAATCTCTTATCAAAGTGGGGTAAAGAATAGGACCTGAGCACAGCGGAGACATTCCAGGTGAGAAAGGCTGGGCACTTTGGCCTGAGAAGGGAGGGTCAGGGGAGGGGAGAAGCTGTGTGCAGGGAGGAAGGAGAAGATGGGGAGCTCAGAAGGGGCCTGAACCAGAGGGAGGGCAGGGCAGCCGTGCATTGTCTCCGTCGAGGAGAACCTGAGAGCAAGGTGTGGGGGAGCCTGCTGTCCTGCCTGCACCTCCACTTCTGTGCCACTGGCAGCTCTGGGGTTTCAGGGCACCATCTCCGTACCCCTAGCTGGGTGTTACCCCTGGAGCAGTCTGGGTGGCTCCACCCAATCCACAGACATGGGTCACTGGGGGTGACAGGCCTACTTTGCTCTGCTATCACTTCACTGTACTCAAGCTAAACATGTCTGCACCAGTCCTGTTTCTGAGCAGTCACACTCTAAGGTGTTGGGGTCAGGACCTCAGCCTCTTTCCTAGAGGCATGGGCATGGCTCCACCTGAACAACTGGGAATTCCGGTGACTTTCTGGGTACCGCTGAGGGTGGCAGGTGAGAGACAGGGTGAAGTCACTCTGAAGGTGCAGGCTGCTCCTGCAACCCCTCTTCTGGATCCCAGAACGCTGTTATCTAAGAGGTGACATTCTAAGAGTCACCTTTCTGGGTGCCTTTGGCCCACAGACTCCCTGGGGCCTGGCTGGGACAGTCTGCCCTTGCTCTGTGCAGAAAGGTGGAAGTGGAGCAAAACAAGAAAGGAGGAAGCCACACCAAGGCACTGGGTTTCTAACCAGACCTCTGAACCCCTGAGAGAGGCAGTGAGAGTGAAAAGGGGGTGCAGTTCCCACAGAACACTAGGGTTTGCACCAGGGATAGGCATGGGAAGGACAAAGGGCATGTGGATTAGAGACACAGATGCAGGCTGGGAGCTAGAGGGGCAGAATAGAGAAGGGCTGCTGAGGGGCCGAGGGGGGCCAAGGGAGGCTGAGGGAGGCCAAGGGAAGAGAGCCTGCACCTGCCCAGGCTCGCTGGGCTCCAGACTCAAAGCCCCCTCCTCACTCCCAGCTTCTGCACTTTCTTGGACTTAGGGCACTGCCACATAGGATCAGGGTGTGGGCACCCTCTGGGACCCTGGACAGGGACTAATCAGGGCTGAGAGCCACAGCCACATCTCTGCTGAGTTTGGAAGGTGTCCAAGGGCAACTGTGTTCCCAGAAGGGCCAGGGTCAAGCACAAGTCTGTAAATTTTTGATAATGACCTCCCCTCCATCAACATGAATAGAAAACCTGATGTAATTTCTTCTTTTGTTTCTGAAAGATAAAGGCTTGAACCAAACTCTAAGGAAGCTACAATCTCACATTAAAGCTTCCTTTTTTTGTTTGTTTGTTTGTTTTTTTGTTTTTGGCTGGTCTCCTAACCAAAGCCAAGGATAAGCTACACCTAGGAGGCTGCACCAGGCGCAGCACTAAGAACGTGAGCACATTAGTGCATTAACACACAAGTACCCAGGGAAGAAGGTACGTTTCCCACCTCAAGCAGAGGGAGCAGACTGAAAACAGGTGGACAGCTTGCCGGCCATCAACAGGAAGCAGGGCACAGTACTGGGGCCCAGGAGGTCAGGATGGTATCCCTCCGGAGTCTGTGCTGGCTCTTTACACAGCACACACGTGTTTATCCTAATGATTTCCTTGTGATAAACAGGTCGAGAGGTGAGAAGAATGAAGCTCTGGTTCGGGCCTACCCTCATGCTGGGGACCGAGTCTGCACACCTCTTCTGCTTCCTGGTACTCAGCAGCTCTCTCCATCACCAACTGCAGTCTTCTTGGCTGAGCTCGGGTTCCAGAAGCAGCGGCAGATCAATCTATGGATCAGTGATTCACTCAGTGTACACCTAATGAGATTCCTACAGCTAATGCCTCCACTGCGATGCTCAGACAATTACACTAGTCCCCCCTGTTAAAGTCCAAAAACCAAGTGCAAGTGCCCAGTCTGGCTCTCACAGCCCCCAGGACCTCTGCAGTCTCTTTCTGCAGCACACACAACCTCTCCTTCTCCCCCAAGTCCGCATTAGCGTCTCCCTTCTGACCTGCAGGCCGCAGCTTTGTCTCCCTTGGTGTTCCTGCATTTGCCTCCAGCTCGATCTGTGTGAGCCTACTTTCCTCAGGTGGCATTTTAGGCTGGGTTCAGCAGTGAACAGTTATTCCCAGAGGACCTCAGAGTGTCTTATTTTAGGAAGAGCAGAAGAACTCAATAACTGGTAGCCAAAAGGTTTCCTGAAAAATTAAAAGCACTGCTCTTGGCTCATGAGAAGAGAGAAAACAGTACAAGAGTTCCAACCAGGAACACTTTCACTAGAAACCAGCCCAAACTCTGATGCATTATGCGTCCTCATCCCCAGAGATGTGAAGACAGGGAAAGAGGAGGAGGAAGGGAGGAACCCTTCCAGATGCCTGGCCACCAGCAGCACAAACCGACTCTAGCTGTCAGCAAGAACAAACTTATTGCTACAGTACCCACCTGCTTGCTCACATTTGCCTAGAAGACTATATGGGATGACAGTTCCAAGATGCAGGCCTGGAACGCTGAACTCTTGGTCATTTTCTCCTCTCTCTCCTTTCAGGGGTCAAAGTCAGGAAACAGAATGCAGTTGGCCTAAGCAAGGCCACATGTCACCCTCACTGGGACACAGCTTGTGGCATCATCAGCTCCACATATGCCTGGAGCTTCCACAAGCTCCAGATCAGATGACTTAGGGCAGCTTCAGAGCAACATGGAGGGAAGGAAGGAGGGTGGACTCTGCCCCTTTGAAACTCACCTGGCACCCCATTCCTGTTGCAGGGTCCACCAATTCCTGGAAAGTCCCAGTCACCATGGAAGCCCTGGCACAACTGTGGATCCCACAGGCACTGTCACCCACAGTCTATGCCAAGCTATTTGTTCTCCAGCTGTCTCCATTTTGAAATAGTAAAAATTTATGAGATTGTGCTGGTGTTCCTCAATCCCACTGTGTCACTGGAGCCTGGAATTTGAAGGAATGTGGGCCTTTGGGTTCTTATGCTGTGCTGCCTGGCATCTTTAAAGACACTGAGTCCTTGACAGAAGTTAGGAAGATAGCTGAGCATTCTAAGAGTCTGCCTGTCTAGCACAAGGACCCAGGTTAGATCCCTAGTACCACATGCAGTGCTAGCCCTGGAACCTGGGCACACTGTGCCCGCCTAATGTAATTCCAGCACTGGGCAGGCTGAAACAGAAGGATCCCTATGAGTCCAAGCCGCATAGGGAGTCCCAGTACCAAATAAATAATAAATAAATGCACAGAGTCAGACAGCTGCCGCTCACATCAGATACACATGACAAGGGCAGACTCCCAGAAGGCACCAGGGGATCTGCAGAGGTCAAGGAAGGCTGGGTTGCCAGGCTGTGGGACAGAGTGGAAGAGGAGAGAGCTAGGCCTTAGCTGGGCCAAGTGCAGCCCGGGTCAGCCACAGGGCAGGTGGAGGGAGAATCCTGCCGAGCGGACGTCCAGGGAGCTCGTTAGTTTCTGCTATGGCGAGGACGGACTTTCCAATTTACTCTATCAAACTGGAGTGTTTGGGGGAAGGTCAAGTGGAGGTTAAATAAAAGCCATCTGCTCCTGGCACCTTGGGAAAAGCAGCCCTTGGGGACAGCAGCTCTGAGTGACATGTCTTGGCCTAGGCCCAGCTACTGGGGCAGACTGGGGAGGGAAGGTGAGGGATGCATGTACATTCTCTGTCCCCAGTGTGGCTGGCAGCAGAGCACCAGCATCCGTGGCTGGGCTGGGGTGCTGAGGCTCCCTGCGAAAGTGCCCAAGCCAGTGGTGGGCGTGGCCTTGCTTGGTCTTCATCAAGGCCACATAAGAAGAGGACCTGTTCTGGGGGACCTGTTCTGCACGAACTGTTCTGCATCAGCTCCTCCCACTGGATAAGCCCAGTACTCATCTGTGCAATTTCATGAGTCTCTAGAGTACACCTCTGAGTGGTAACCAGAACTTCTTCCGCCAGGTAGTGGTAGCCTCCTAGCCCACCTTGGGACCCTTCTGCCTTATTCTTTAGGGCTTTCTTAACCACCTGACATTCATTTCCCCTTTAACTGGTACAATTCGTCTACTGCTCAATCTGTAATCAGTGAACACACATACACACACACACACACACACACACACACATACATGTGCCAGGAGTCAGGTGAGGCACCTCCTCTACACAGTCCAAACTCTCAGGAGAGAGAGACAGTGCAGAGTCCAGCCTCCTTTCCACCCAGGTGGCTCCTCCTGCCCATCTCTTCCCATGTCTGCCTCTGTCCTTCATGTCTGTGGCTCCAGAGCCTCTGCCCAGCCACTCTCACATCTGTGTACAGTTTCCCTCCAGGCCCATGGCCCCATGTTAGTCCGACAGCCCCCCTCCTACCACACTGGCCCAAGGTGATGTGTGTTACTGGTAACCAGAGACAACTATCCGATGAAAGGTGAGCACCAGGGAGCTCGGGGCTGGCAGTACTGGAAGTGTTTGTGCTGCGTTTTGCCATGGTTTAGCTTTGCTTAACATCTTCAGTAGTGTGGTTTCCCAGAATTCAACTACATGACACAGAGCACAGTGCGTGGATTCCAAAATTAAACCCACTTCTCTCAAGTTTCTGCTTTCCTACTACTGGCTGTGTGACTCAGGAAAACTCACTCTTCTTAGCCTCAGTTTCCTCACCTGTAAATGAGATAGTAATAGATACTCTGCAGAATCTGTGTGACAGCACACAGCACATTTGAAGCCACAGTGACCTGTTAGCACTGAGGCCACTGCTACCATTACGTGTTTCTCCTTTTTTCCCTCGCCATGGCCAGCAGCAAGTGATGTGGAAAAGGCCTTCATGGCATATCAGTGACGGACCGTGCTGTGAAGGCTCTTGGGGTCCCTTGCAGGCCTTGGGGGGCTGCTCAAGTCACAGACATTCAGCTCTCCACAGCTGCTGCATGGAGCACTGCATGGAGCCGGAGCCTGGACCAAGTGTGGCCCACAGTGTGGCTGGGCTTCCCTGCGTTTATTTTGGTTCTGGAATCAGACTCCAGATCTTTCACTTGCCAGGTGGGTGCCATGCCAGGGCCGAGCTCTCTCCAGGTCTCTTCCAAGGTCGCTGAGCTCTCTCCAGGTCTCTTCCAAGGTCGCTGTGCTCACTGTCGCCACACTGGCCACGACTGCCTTTGCACAGCGTAGTGGGCAGCTCTGACTGGGAGTGAGTGGCCCGTGAGGCCACTTGTAGCCATGGCTTGCAGGCCCAAGCACACTTGCCAGGTGTGACCCATCAGAGTGGAGCAGAGCCAGTGATTAGCTGCCACAGCTGCATGTGAGGCACATCCCACCTCCCCAAATGGCCCTGCTCCTGGCTGCAGCTCACACTCACACAGAGGCCCTGCAGGCTGTGCTCTGCTCATGCGTGAGGGACCTCTGTCCTCTGCCCTCAGCTCCTCCCCACCTTCCTGTCCTGCTCACCCTAGCTGACTGCTCAGAAGCTCTCTGCCCCTCACTTCCCCTCAAGATGTGACCCAGCCTGTGGTTTCTAATTCTGCTCTCTTCAGAATGACTTTGGCCCAGCAACCCCTTCCTCCCAGCCCTCAGGGTTCTCCAACCTCTAGCAGATGGGATGGCTACCTCACCTGCTCCACACTCACTGCTCTAACCCAGGGGTCATGGCTTCCTTCCAGGATCAGCCGGCAGCACAGGGAGATCTAGCCCCCAGGAGCCACCACTGCCCCTCACTGAGGACTCCGCCCTCACCCTCAGAAGAAGCTCGGGGTTGTGCGTTGCCTTCACCCAGATACCGTTGCAGTGCTGCTCTGCTCAGGGCCTTTCTTCCATCCCAACTGTCCCTGTCTCCCAATCTCTACCACTGTTTCTAGAGTCACCTTGTAAATAAGCAACTTATACCTCATCCCTGCCCCCAGGTCTGCTTCTGGGAGAACCCGACCTCAGGCCCCACTGCTCTCTTCCTAAACACATGGCCCATCTCACATAAGAACCAGAGATGCACGTTTAATGAAAGTGGGCTTCTTAAAACTCAAACTGCCTAACCTATGATAATATAATCTATAAAATAAGAAGATGAAGATGAAGATGTAGATGAACGCAAAGCCATGTGGGACAGAGACTCCCTCTGAATTGGCTTTCTGGGCTCCCAGCCCACCTGTGCAAGTCCTTTCCCCAGTGTGGCTTCCCTACTTTAGGATCATATCAGGCGCTTGTGTCACACTGTCTCTGTTCACCCTGCAGGCACCACATGGGCCAAGGACTCCAACAAGCCGCCACTAGGTCCAGAGAGCCACTAACAAGAGCCATGTCTGCAGGAGCCTGTGGCCTCCAAGGCTCCTTCTTGACTCACAAACTCCTTCCTCAGTTCTGGCAGCTGTGCCTCACTTCAGGCCCCTGGAGGTCAATTTCAAGGCTAATGGTGCCCATATGGACAGTGTTGAAACCAAAAGTGTCTGCAGCTGCTGGGTCTTTGAGGCCAGATGTTCAGCAACATCCCCTCCAGCTAAAGATGAATTGTCTGAGGGCGATCATGACAGGCAGTCAGGTGAGAGGCCGTGCTCATCTCAGGACCTAAAAGGAGAGTCTGAGCGGTAGGTAACAGAACAAAGGCTACAGGCACCAGGGATTGGGGGGTGTCTGCAGGATGTCTGAGCTGGCTACCAGAGCATTTTGGTTTCTTAATTAATTGCTACATTTACAAACTGCTTACCAGGCACCTCCCCTGCATCTCACACCTGGCTTCTCTATTTCATATCAGGAAACCAAGCCATGGCTCCTGTATAGTGGGGGGCTCTAAAATAAAGACCTGCTTAGAGCCAAGCCCCCACTTACAGCACAGTGACCCCTCTGGCCTTGCTGTAGGATGTGAAGAATGAAATGAGACAAAGACCCACAGGACCCAGGAGCCCCAGGCTCTGAGAACTCATTGTAATGGTCACCAGCCACCTGCCAGGATTCTGACTCCTTCCACATCTTGGTTGATGAAGCCTTGTCCCTTGTGATAGTGCTCTGAGTGAGGATATACAGTGGGAGATTCTGCAGAGCTTGCTCCTGCGGCCATGCACCCAACTGATGTGCTAAACCCTTTACAATTAGGTGGGCCAGTGTGGCTGGCTTCAGCGCAGCTGGCAGAAGTGAGGTGCACAGTGCTCCACCCTCTTTTCTACCTTTTCTCTACTTTCCCATTCCATGTGTTCAACAGCCCTATCGGAGGGCAGAGCTACAAAATCAAAGAGCCCTGGGTCCCCAAGTCACTCATTGCAGGAGAGGCTTCCATAAGAAAATACCTACTTTGGTCTCCTAGGCGGTGATTAGCTTGTGCTGGTTAAATTATTGCAATTCTTGAATCATCTGTTATGGCCCTGAGCCTATCCTGACTAATGCACACAAGACAAGATGTCACTCCAACAAGGGGCTCTACTCCCATAATTGCAGAAAACACCTTCTAGGTGGGACCAGAAGCAGCTCTGGCCTCAACAGTCACCAGTTCTCCTTGATTCTTTCTGAAGCTTCTCCAAGATTCCACACACCTGCTGCGTTCTCTGCAGACTCCTTGACCCCACTGACTCGGTCAGCTGGGCAATGGTGAAGCAAAGTAATTCCTTTCCAGCTCAGAATCTGCCTACTCTGTGCCTCTCTGACAGCCAAAAGGCCTCAGAAGCTCCTGAGGATCCTAAGCACAGCGTAGCCTGTTATGGTTTAGGTCTAGTGTGTCCTAAAGTCTTTTGGGTTCAGAGGCAGAGCTTTAGAGAGAGGTCTGGGCTATGTGGGCAGTATCCTCATTAATGGATAATTCACTGATGGCTTCATAGCTGAACATGCAGTTGCAAGGTAGGATCTGGTGGGAGGAGCATCTTCCTTACCACCCTCCTTCCTGGCTGCCATGGCTTGGGCATCTTTCCTCTGCCTGGCTTTCTATAGTGCCATTCTTCCTTGGAGCCAGCCCACCAGGAACTGAATCCCTTTAAATCCTGTATCTCCTACCTGAAGCCAAGGGTGTCAGGTGTTGACTCCAGCAACTCCTGGGCAGATAGCGCGCATGCTGTGTGCCTTTTCCTGGCAAGGAGAGTGAAGTCAGACACTTGTTCTCACCCAAAGAAGGAATGTTCTGTGTGCTCCCTGATTTTGAGTTCCTAGGAACCTTCACAGAGCTTCCAGGCCCTCTTCATGGAGTTTACGTCCTCGTCTCTGGCAGGTTTGACCTACCAAGGCTTCAGACTTCTCACCAGTTACTGTCCCTCTGAGGCATCAAGCTTCTTGACATCCATGTTGTGGAAGCAGCCTAGTGTGCTACAAAATATCAAGATGACCAAAGTCCCTTCACTTCATGTTGTCACAGACAGGAATATCACTGGGTAGTTCTGTCCTTCTCTCAGTGCAAACTGTGATGCATCCCCCCAAGTAATGGCGGATTGAGGACACACACACAAGACTGGAGGCTGGTGAAGGAGCCACACCATACCCCACAGACCTGGCCAGGCTACCCCCATCTAAGACTACTCTCTATTATTGACAGCCTGTCTTTTGGGTAGACAAAACAAGTGAGTGGAATGGGAAATTTAAGCAGTCATGGCCAGAAAAGTCCTCCACTATTCATCATGACTGTGACTTTCAAATTTTTAAATTCACCAGAGTCACCTGGAAAGCTAATCAAAATTCAGATTTAAGTCTTATCTCAGATTTTTAACATGGTAGACCAGGACCTGTGAATTTGGATTGTTTGTTTGATTAGAAAGTTCTAAGGTGGTGCTAAAGTCACAGGCCCAAGAACCACAGTTTAAAAAGCACCACTTCAAGTCCTTGTTAAAGACAATGCTGTCTCAAATTCGTCTAGGGTTATGGTACTACTCGGCCAGGATGTTGGGAAATAGCCTTGGAGACCTTTATTTGGCCCTTTCTATCATCATGGCTCATACTCCAAAGTCAAGAGGCCAAGGTGAGTACCTGTGAGTCCTAATTTAACACTTAGCAAATGAGAAGACAATAACCTTATGGACCCAATCTAACCCATCTGGGCCAAGACTCACTTCCCCAGGCTTTTATTCTGATAAATTCCCATCCTGCCTTTAGGGGAAGAATTGGAGGAATATTCGTTGAAAACATTTACAATAGCTCAAGAGGACCCAGTGTCACCTGCAGTAGGTGAGTTCTGGGCTTGTGATAAGGTGCCCACATATAAAGCAGGGGACAGGCCTTGACTTTCCATCATATAACTGCCTTCTGCTGCCAACCTCTTGGGTTGATTTGTTGATTTTTGTCAGTCAGACCAAGTCACCCCATTCTCAGCTGCCTGCATATCTTGTGCCACAGAACACAGTGATTACATCAGGTCAAGGTTCTTCCCATCCTTATGTACATCATAAAAACTGTACTCTCCTACCTCTGACAGTTGAGTGCCACCACCTGACCTGCCACCCTAGACCATTCGTCCCCACTGGCTTGAGGGACCCAGGGCCATGGCAGCCTTCTCCATGGCTACCATGGACAGCTGTTGCTGAGGGTCTCAAGTCATCTCAATTATTTGAGACACTTTCACAAGTATGTTTTTATTGGCTTAATGAAGAAAAGGTCCTCTGCGATTCTTAGGCAACAGGGTCAGGTCATGAGTGCTTCGTCTTATAGAATAACTCTATTTTAACATCCTCACCTTGCTGAGCCCTCTAATCCCTGCCTCGATGTTCGCTCCAGCAACTTCTTACATCTCTACCTGATTTACTACAGGTCACTGTTGTGTCAAGTTCCAAGGCATCATCCTAGCAGTAGTATGGGCCACTCTGGTGCTCATTACAGAACATTAGATCCTAAGTCACAGAGCAAGCTTCCACATCCGTAAATCTTTTCCCATTCTGCCAACACAAGTCCAAGCCCAGAACATTTGTTTTAATTAGTAGGAAACAAACAGAAACATGTTGATATTAATATTCTCCTTAATTCCTAAGAAAGTACCAGCACTGTACAGAAGACATTCACCACCAAGTTAATAGCCTGGTTCCTTCAGTGAAGGCCACCAGGTCACTCTTTGGCCTTTGCCAGATTTATGACTAGGGCTGTGAATAGAATGGTCATGGTAACAAGGCCAAAGGTTAGTGTTTCATGGGCCAACTGTGTATGCTTTGCCCTATAAAATGTCTAGCTAGTGCCACCACTGAACATCTGGCCTCACCACCATAGAAACCTTGGTAGTGGTACCAACTCTCAAAACCAGCCATGTGGTAGGAGGGTGACCACTTTAATTCCTTCAATCTTACAAGGTGGCAGCGACTCCTCTTCTTCTGGATATGGGATTGTCTCTGACCACACTCCCTCAGCTAGTTACCACCATGCAAAGCCTTACCAAGCTGTGGGTTCATCTTAGGCCTGAGATCCTGTGTTGGCAAAAGAGACAATGGCTCATGACAATTGGAGCCACTGGTCTTTCTGGAGCATCCCAAAAAAAGACAGCTTGAGGAAATGATGAGATGTTCTATCGGAGGTACATTTGAGGCACCACTGTGGGAGCTATATCCCGAAGGGTTGAACACTAGGTAATATATTGTGCTGTGTCCTCAACAGCTAGAATAAATGGATCTGGGGGACCAAGGAGTGGAAGTGGAAGTGGCTTCCCTGGCCATTCATTTCAAAGATCCATTTACAAAACCAGTATTTTTCTATCCTCACAATCTGTGACTGCCAGATTACAAGTCCTGGCTCACAGGCACATGGATCTAAATGCTTCAAACAGAGAGCACAGTGAGGTTTTGGGTGAATGCAATGCTACAACTGTCACTGGCTATGTTGGGCTCCTTGTGCCAAGGGACAAGCAAACAGAGCCAATGCCATGCACCAAGCTATGCAGAGCTGACATGCCATTCCACAGTCAGTCAGTTCAGCGTGTTCAGCGTGGCATTTTTTGGTAAACTGATGAATTAGAAAGTTTAACACCACATCCTAAAAGACAACAAGGCAGACAAGAACTCAGACCTCACAAGAATGAAGGTTGCAAGTAGTCCACCAGCAGCAGGCACATCACCAGATAGGCTCCCACGCTGGCCCAGGCAATGGAAAGCTAAGTGGTGGTGCAGGCAGGAGGTGATACAAATCAAACAGCTTGGAGACAGGTGAAGTAGCAGCACTGTTAACAGTTTCACCAGCACTATTCCACTCCACCTCTGACAGACACGTGGCTGGCCACACAACCTGGGTTTCATGGAGCGCACAAGCAGATTTGAGCAGCAGGGGAGGGCCACACCCCACCTCAAACACTCATACTGTGCTGTCTCTGTCCATGTTGAGGGTGATTTACTTATACACTGCTTCCTCCAGCTATCTCGGTGAGAAACACCTGCAGCCATCTGTGCAGCCTGGGTGGGAGGGCAGGCTGTGCCCCTAGGGCCAGCCCTCACTCTGGTAGGGTAGCAGGTAAGTTCCTGGCCCTCCTGCTCAAGGCATAGACATATGTAAGATGTAGCATGTATACCATTTCCAACAGAGAACCCCAGAGCCAAGCTCAGGCTCCTGGAGGGGCCAGCATGTTGGTGCATCTTCCTATCAGTTTTATCTGACGATGTATTTGAGTTTGCATATGAGTCCTAATGCTTCCCAGAAACATCTCCTGAGAAAGTTACATGTGCAAGTCCTCAACTCAGACTAAGACGGAGACTGTAGAACACAGATAGCATCTTTCCTCAGGAAGTAAAAAAAGAACGGATTGTATTTCTAATTCTCACTCCCAGTGAAAACTGAGTGGAAGATTAGGAGAACAGAAAAAGTACCCAGAGAGTAAGAGGAAATCAGGAGAGGCATTTCCCAGAAGCCAATGGAGGAAAAGCTTCAAGAAAGAAAAGAAACCAAGTATAGCTAAATCCATCAGGTGTCAAGGAGAAATTGGGTTGGACAAAGCAGATCTGATGAGAGTTCTGGCTCATGCAAAACCTATCACAAATCGGCTGTCAAATATAATTTGATGTCTATTCAGAAAAGTTTGCTGTTACTGCAGCAGGAGAAGGCAGAGTAGAGCAGAGGACCCAGGGTCAGGGTGCCAAGCAGTCAGCCAGGAGCAGGGGTGGAGGTCAAGAGGAGCAGGATATGAGAACGACATCAGCATTTGTAGCAGGATCAATGTGAGGGATGGGGGCAGGCGGGTTTGAGCTTTCTGGGCCAATCCACCAGGCAGATGGTGCAGGACTACTCACCCTTGGAAGGGCAGATTGTGGCAATGGTGAGTCAAGCCTGGGCGAATATTGAGAATAACAGTGAAAGATTAGTTCATAAATTCCCTCCAGGGACCCCAGGTAGTTGCTATGCTGCCTCATTCTTCATACAGCAACTGCTGCCCTGAACTGAGATGGGGTACAGGTCCCCCAAATCCACATTTGGCTTGAAGACTTGGTAAAATATCAAAACTAATCACATCTTACCATTTTTAAAATATGGCCACTAGTTAATTTCAAATTACACGTGTGACTTTTTTATTTCTTTAGGTTAACACTGCTATATATGTTAAAATTATTTAGTAGACTATTACATTGCTTTCAAACAATTCTTATGGAGTGAATAACAATTCTCCCAGTGTGTTTTTAGTCCAGATAATTCGAAAATGTAGAAGAGATGTGTGGATGCAACAACTACTGTTTTTTTAGCTCATAGAACATGTCTGGCGAATTGGAGTTTGTATAATTATAATAAGCAAGTCTTCTGGGCTTTGTGTTCATTCATATGTAATGAATGGGAACCAACTGACCACATAATCACTTTTCTCATATGGT
Organism: Myocastor coypus; assembly: GCA_004027025.1. Classification (NCBI taxonomy): domain Eukaryota; kingdom Metazoa; phylum Chordata; class Mammalia; order Rodentia; family Myocastoridae; genus Myocastor; species Myocastor coypus. The sequence continues at coordinate 22,662 of PVJA010010897.1, forward strand.
GACCAGTGTGAGTATCAGGCTCCAGTGGGCACATCCATGATAGACACAAGATAGGGAGGCAAGGTGTCATCTGAGCTTGTCCCTCATGAAAAGTTTTCCTAGAAGCCCTACCCCATGACTTCTGGTTATGTCTCCCTGGATTAAACTACCTCTCAGGAAAACTAAGAAATGTAGGGCTGTCTAGGCCAGCAGACATCTCTGCCCCAACAAGGGTCAGAAATATCTGTCTGCCTCATGGAGCATATTTAGTAGCTCACTGGAATCATATCCCCACCCCACCCCGTGTGCAAAGCCACGGGAGAAATTCAGGCCCACAAGACATCTGCTCCACGTAAGTGGCTTCCATCCACTTACACTGGTACCTCACAAACCCACCAGGATGATGCCTTCCAGATGTGCTCCTATCATCACATACCTCTCACCAAATGAATGCATAATGCTTGTGTAGAACTATGCTTTATACATAGGTACTGTAGATTCACTGAGGACAAGATGCTTACCCTAATGCCAAGAGAAATTCAGGTCTTTCCCCTCAAAAATATCAGCCCAGCCCCAATGGCATGGCTGTTTGTGAAGCCACAGGATTCCAAATGGGAGAAAAATGCTGCCGTCAAAAAAGCCACAGGCTAGTAGAGAAGCACACGGCACATACTCAGACCTTTGACATGGGATCCAACTTCCTAGAATAAATCTTGAAGCTCTGGCTGTCATCAGGTTGGTTTCAGGATCAAGCAGAGTTGGCGTGCACACAGCTTTATGTCGCTGATGATGATATACAGCCTATCAGTGTGCTGCTATGCCGTAGGCCTTATGCTGCCCATGGGAGGTGCGCATGTTGCTTTGTTTGCTCCTCAGAGCTGTCTTCAAGGTAGGCAGTGTTGTGCCATTTAACAGCTGACAACAAAGGGACTCGCTGGCACCCTGCCCTGCCCCTTGCAGCCCTCTCACAGCCATGACAGTACAAAAACAAAGCAAAACAAACCCTCTGATAACATCCCTTGGTGGCTAATAATGTCCCAGCAATGCTCTAAGAGCCAGTCCGTGATTCACGGCTGGGATGTGCAGCCCTCACTTCCCCCTCAGACTCCTGGAGGTGACTCATCCCCTCTGCATCAGCCTAGCCAGAGCTGATGACCATCGTCCCCTCGATGTCTTCACACTCAAATAGAATCAAGGCATCGCTCCACCCACCGGAGCCTCCACAAGGAATGAATAAGCGCTGTAAAGTAGGAAGTGTGCCGCCAGGCTGCGGGCCTCGAGCGGGCAGCGCACACGGCTGCCCTTCCTGCAGCGCATTGACTTACATCAATTATTCTTAGCCAGAAATTAAGTTTCCACGGCCCAAAGGAACTTACGGAGATCTCATTAAGAATGTGGCTTTATCACATTGGGTGGAAGCTGTAAGAAATGCATCTGTGCCCACACACAGGGCATCCAGGTGCCGCAAGCGGGCCGCGTTGCTTATCCCTGGCTCCCACTGCCCCTACCTGCTTCAATGGAGGCCTCCGGAAGCCAACTGATTTGAGGGGCTCCCTCACGCAGACCATGGAGACAGTTTCAGTCAACGTCTTGGGCTGAGCAAGGAGATTAGGTAGCAGTGGGAGTCAAGGAGGGAAGGGAAGAGGACAGAGAAAAGCAGAGAACACATCTTTTTGCACAGATGCTGTGACCCTCCGGGCCGGCCGTGGACACCCCAAGAACAGCTTCCCTGAGGGACGCAGCAGAGCTCTCGCTTGGCGTCCTATAAACTGCCTTCTACGCATGAAATTGCCTCAAACGAAACAGTAGTGGAAGCCGACCTTCACTTAGTACGGGTACATTTCACAGTTAGCATGACCTTGTGCTCCTCCAGCATACCTATCACTAGAAACAGAAACAGCCTCTGGCCCTCTGAAGGGCTGGGAAGAGCACACAGCCTAAGAACGCGCCTGCACACTCGGCACCAACGCGAAACGCGCAGCTTCTGATGACCCAAACCAGAAGTGATTAGGGCGCAAAGAGCGGCCGACACCGAAGCTGACGCCAACGCCAACGCCAACGCCAACGCCGACGATGCTGACCTGGGCTAGGAAGAAGAGGGCGGCGGGGATGGACAAGCTTGGCTGAAGCTGGACAGCAGGCCGCACGTGCAAAGTAGGGAAGCGCCTGAAGGCTCTGCAGAGTTGCCACATATAAAGATGGAAACTAAAGCTAGAAAAAGAGGCAGAAAGGGGCAGACAGCAGGAAGGACAAGAGGCCTGGAGGCCACGTGTGCGGTCAGAACCCGAGCTTGTTAGGTGTAAATGGAGACTTTTGCTTTGAAGGGGGAGCATATCTTCAAGTTTATTAAACGCTGCAGCGGGAACAGCTACACAGGTAACAAAAGCGGATTGCTACTGCACTTTCCAGTTTGACCCACAGCCCCACAAGTAGCTCTTGGATGTGCCATGCCGTGGGCCTCAGTAGCCAGGGCCGGACAGCGGGAATCCTTGGTGAGCACTTGAATCCAGAAGAGAGTTTCTCATGGGGGCGAAAAGTCTGCTGTCTGTGAAATGCATGGTAAAGCAGGTTTTGTGGCGTACCCCATCATTGTACCAAAGAACAATAAAAATGGGGAAATAACAGTAAAACTGGAGGATAAATTTTATCTCCTAACGTTAATCCACTTATTTTTACATAGGATTGTCATAGAATGCATTACGATGCTAAGTGAATTTTCTTCTGTTAAGCAAGTACACTTAAAGATTCATTGGGTTTTCAATTTTTATCCCTTTGGTATTGAGTTCTGCCTTTATCATGTGTAGAATTCCATGTACTCTATGTTTGTATTTTGTCGTTATGCTATTTTAATTATTATCCTAAAGTGATATCCAAGTTAGAAATAGAAGTTTCTCTCGATTCTGGGCAAAAACAATGAGAAATCTGAATTTCTCTTTTAAACGCAGTGATCAGTTTTTCATTTAGATGGTATCCATCAGCATTCTTGAGACTTAGTGAGAAACATTTTAAAGTGAACACATTTCTCCTACATCTTCAACAGTGAATTCTTCAGCTTCCAACAGACTCAGTATTTTATGTTGTTGTCATAGACATTTGGTCTCCTTTTTTATTTAGTAGATTTGAATGTTTTTGAAATATTAGTTTGGTAAGAGCCAGGGAGATAGCTCAGGGGCACAAGTGCCTGCGTGGCAAGTGCAAGGACCTGAGTTCAATCCCTGGTGAAGGAGGGGGAGGGGAATAAGGGAGGGGAAGAGGGGAGGGGGAGGGGGAAGATTACAGAAAGAAAGATTACTTTGGTAACTGGAAAAATTCACATAGAAGATTTAGTATAAAAGTTAATGTAAAATTACATCAACTGGGCCCAGCAGGATGGCTCAGTGGTCTAAAGCATCTGCTTAGGAAAGCTTAGGCAGCTGCAGGGACCAAGGTTCGATCCCCAGCACCATATGCTGTGCCAGCCCTGCCCTCAGGGCAGGCTGAGCCGGCCATAAAAATAAATAAATAAAAGTTCTAAAACAAGAAAAAAATAAATAAATAAAAATAAAAAATTCTTTTAAAAAAATTACATCAACTGGACAGAAAGACTTATAGAAACCTTACCAAGAATTTTCTAAAGGTTCATACTAAAAAGTAATATATCAATCAGCTTAAGTTATTTATGTAAATAATTTTTTTTTTGTCTTTTTGAGACAGGGTCTTGCTATGCAGTTGAGGCTGGCCTTGAACTCACTTTTGTAGCCCAGGCTGGTCTTGAACTCACACCAATCCTCCTGCCTCCGCCTCCCGAGTGCTGGGATTACAGGCATGCGCCACCACGCCCGGCTATGTGAATAATTTTTCATCATCATACTGCTTTAAGCTTTTTGATAAAATGATACTTAGCAGTTTGATTTCTAAAAACCCACATGCAACATGATTAATTCTGAATTTGTTTGTTTTCTATAAGCACACTATCTTACTTTTCTCATTACTGTGACAAACTTCTCGACACTCAAAGTTAAAGCAGGGAAGGTTTATTCAGCTCACAGTTTGTAGAGCCCACAGTCAGCTGGCCCTAAGGTGGCATGGGTGGCAGAAGGGAGTCACAGAGGAGAAACAGCCATGGCAGGCAGGCAGGTGAGGGCACATTAGCCCTCTTTCTGTCCCTAATATTGTATGCAGCCTTAACTAAATGCTGTGTGAGATAGGCTTGGAACAGACTTGGCATCCACCTCAGATGGCTGTATTAATCAGAGTGGCACATTTGTGGAGAAATTTTCCAGAAGCCAAGGCAGAGTGGAAATGACCATGAGTTTTGTTGGAAACAGCTATCTGGGCATCTTATGTCTATGAGCAGTGGTATTGGTGCTCTCTTCAAGGGTGTCTAAGTGGAGAATGTGGAACACAGTGCCTCCCTGCAGAGCAAAGTGTAAGTTTAGGTCAAATCTCTCTCTGCCAGTTGTAAAACTCCAGGTTCTAGGCCAGCACTCGGGGAGGCTTAAGCAAGAGGAATGAAGATTTGCTTCTATCCTGGGCTATTAGCAACTTAGCAAGACCCTCTCTCAAAATTGACAAAGGGGCTGATGGTGTAGTCTGTGAAAATGCCCTGGGTCCAATGCTGAGTAACACTAATAGATAAAAATAAATCCACAAGCTCTATAACCTCAAGATTCCTTGATTCGTGAAAACCCAAGTTTGTGGCATCTATCTGGACCTTATCAGCCCCTTTGGGGACTGACACAGGTTTTAAATCTTATTTTGTGTTCCCCATTGACATTTTTCATTTTCTTTATTCAGCTTATATATATTTTGTGTTTGAGATAGCTATAGTTTATGTATTATTTTCTTTTTCCCCAAGGCAAATTATTTTATATTCTGTTTTTTAATTTGTGCTAGGTTGGAGAAAAACATTTTTGTACATTTATTTTATAGCAACTTCACCAAAATGATAGTTCTCTAATTGCTATATTGGGCCCTCAAGGCTGATGAACTAAACATCTGTAATTGTAGTAATTGTGTCTCTTACTTTCCAGTTGTGTCCCTCTTATTCCATATTTGCCATTTGGGCTAGAATTTCTAGATAATACTAATAGGCTTCCATAACCCTGATTTTCATAGTCTTTCACTATTATTTATAAAACTGGTTCTGTATAGTTTTTCTCATGTTGATAGAGCATTATTTTGGTTTTACAACTATTAAGATCTTTATTAGGAATCAATCTTGAGTGTTATTAAAGGTGTGTGTGGCACCTGTCCAAGTCATACTCTGAGCAATATTCCATAGTACACCTTGTGGTAGACATTAGCAAGGGTGGGCTTTAACAAAAAGGACCATACTCTGATATAAATTTGGGAAACACTGTGACCACTTTTAAAACTTAAAATATAGCTATCTTATTAAGGCTTTTGATCAAGGCTTAATTGATGATATGATAACTTTACTGGGCTACAGTTTCCCCAGGTGGCCTAAGCACAGATGAGTGAACTGCCTCAGACCATGGCTTTCCCACCAGGTCTTGTGAGTCCAGTGTAAACATTGACTTGTGCAATTCAGAGTCCTTTTCCACTGCATGATTCCCGTTTTACTATTTCATGTCACTGTAAACTGCATGCTTGCTTCACCCCTGCCCTGAAGTCATGTGTTAAAGCCACTGCAATGGCATTTTGGCACAGACTTCTGAATGGAAATTAAGTGAGGAGAGAGAAGGCCTCACCATAGAAGAGATGTGTGGTTCATGTCACTCCCTGACATAGGGGGACACAACAGGAAGGTGACATCAGCTAGTGGGAAGCTACACTGGTCTGCTGGCACTGGGTCACAGACTTCCAGCCCAGAACATGTTTTTATTTTCAAGCCACCCAGCCTGTGGGATTTTGTCACAGCATCGAGGCACCAGGATGAGAGCATTCAGTACCAGAGAGAAAGGATCTGCAGCAGCCTTGTTCTTCTTGGTTTTTTTTTGAAAACATAGTTTGTCCTTTTTGAATATCTGTGTTGAAACCCAGAATTTCAGCAGGCTATTTCTGTATGTTGATGTCTCCCTATTGGTGTCACTGAGGACTTAGGCCTTTTACCCTCATTGGTGACATCTCACCCTCCCAGCACTTCACCAGCTGTCTTGGCCACCAAGCATCCCTGCTCTGACACTTGTTGTCCGACTTCTCTTATCACCACTTTCCTTCTGGTTGCTTTCTTCTTTCTGCTACCATTGTAAAGTGTCCCCAAGCTTTTGCTTTTCCTCAATGTCGCAACTTTAGTTTCTCTGTTCTGCTCATTTTTCCAACCCATTTCACCTCTATAGCTATGCTCTTTTTTATTATTATTTTATTTTTTCCATAGACAGGATCTTACTAAGTTGTTAAGTTGCCCAGGCTAGGTCAGAGCTTATGGTGTCTTCTTGCCTCAGCCTCCCAGGGTGCTGGGATGACAGATGTGATCCATAGTCTTGGGTACCATGTATTTATCTTACTTTCTTTTCCAATTTTTGTCAGTTCTTCCTGCACCACTGCCAGTGTTGCATCATCTCGACTCCCTGCTAGCTGTATAGCGTTAAATGGTGATGAACTGGCATTTCGGCTTAATAGCAATGATAACACTATAGCCAATGGGAGGCCAGTCACCATCTGCTGTGCAAAACTGGACCAGCCAGACTGAGCCCTGACATCACCAGGATCTGCTCCTGCTGTTGAGAACCTGAAATGCAGACTTTTAACAAAAGGCAATACCCCAGATATGAAGGGACACTGCATGGGTCACTTCTATGAGCTGATGCAGCCCTTGGCTATTTGGCTTGCAAACTTTACTAGGTACAATTGTAAAGCTCTAAAGAATTCTAAACTGGGGACATTAAGTTTGAAAGAAAACAATATATATTTAACTCTGGACAAGTACAGTTAGTTAGAACATTGGGAAGGTATGGCAAAGCTAGAACTCTTCCCTTGTAACAGTAGGGAGTTTATGCCTAGAAAATGCCTTTGTATTGTTCTGAACACTAAAACCTCTCACAAGGTCTCCAGAGAAGATGACCTGATGTCCCAGATGTTGTTCTGTGGGAACCTTCCCTGGTAACAACCTTGTACCACCCTAGATCCTCTGCCCAGGGTTCACAGCACACTCTCAACTAGGCATATACTCCACACAGAAGATGTAAATACTCTGACAGCTGAGGAGTAAAATGAGCAATAAAACCAATCAACTCAAGGTCAGTTCATATTTTAGAATTGTATGGAGCAAACTAAGAAAACAGACAAAATTGTAAAATGAACACACACACACATTAGCGCTCTCAAGGGCTGACTGGTTGTATATCCCTGGTATTGGCTTCACTATGAAACAAGATATAGTCACCGCTGTGTTTTAAATATGAAGCAACCCTACACATTTAGGGTCAGCCATGTTAAGAGATGGGGCACCATGAGGGTGCTGACCTCACCAGTAGGTTCATCCATGGGGACATCCATAACTGAATGGTCTATTTGATGTCCAGAGGAAGGGAGTCATGGAGCGTGAGCTTGGGGACTGTATCTTGTCCTGGCTCCCTCCTCCCTCACTCTCTCCACCCCACCACTGCTGATTATCATGAAGTAAGCAGCCTTGCCCCACCACTCTTCCTTCAAGTGTTCCAGCCTCACCACAGGCACAGCACCACCAGCACCAGTTATGACCTGAACCCTCTGGAACCTGAGAACAAATAACCTTTCCTTCTTTAAATTGTTTTGCTCAGGTATTGTCACAGGAGATGGAGAGATAGAGAACTGACTGACACCATCACCAAGAGAGAAAAACAGAGCATTATCTAGAAGATAGCAACCTTCCATGCAGCCATGAGGACCCTGGAGTGTGATCTCTCAGCCTGTGAAATGTCAAGTAGCCTGTGAAGTCCCAGGAAGGACACTGGCAGGGGGTTAGATATTACAATCAGAGAGGACAGGAGGAATAAGCTGTGGCTCTCAACAAGCTTATCTTCAGGTCCTGAGGGATCATCCCAGGTCAAAAGCAACTGGGCGTAGAGGGAACCAGGTACCTCCTATCCACAGGAGGTGGTGTCATAACCAGCAGAACACTCCAGGCAGGAAACACCTGGGCTTCACTTGTTCTGTGCCCTGTGCGCTGCCCTGACCCAGGCACAGCTTGTGCTTGGATTGCTTCCCTGACCTTTATACACATCCAGGCCTTTGAGGCCTTTGATTTCAAAGAGAGTTCAGTACCTATAAGAACTTAATGAAGAAGTTCAGAGAGCTTAGCAGAGGTTACCTAATGTCATGCAGCCCATTGGAAGATGGCTGGGATTTCAGCCCCTGACTATGTGACCTCTGCATTCCAAACCCCTAGGTTCCAAGGGCTGCAGGCCAGACCTCCATGTACCACTCCCATCATCACCTGGCAGGCAGGAGGCCCCAGTGCATCCTGTAGATGCCAAAGGGGTGGAAGAAAGGCTTGTGCCCTGGGTCTTTGAGCAGTGTGAAGTCAGATGGGTCAGAGATGGAAGTTGACACACAGCGAGGCTCCTGACAGCCACTGTCAGTGTGTCCCCAGGACAAAGCAGATCCAGGTGCATTCTAGGAAATGATGTTTAAAGGGCACACCAATCTATTTCTCTTTCCCTTTTGTCAAATATCATTTGCTAAACTCTGATTTTTAGTAAAGGCAGATGTTTTATATCTGAAGTCTCTGTTCATATTAAATATATCCCTGGTTCGTATATTTCCAGCCCAGGATGAGTTTGACATGATATTGAAATTGTCAAGGGAAATTAATGGAGGAGAAACAGATTGAGCTGAAAGCTTGAGGAAGTTATTTTAAACAAAACAGCAGCAATAATGAGCCAGGCAGCTGTATGAGGAGTGACTGCAGGGCAACGTCTCCAGCAGGGCGCACACCTGCCACCTGGGTGCCAGACAGTCCACACTCAGACTCCAAGCTTCAGACCAGCAGACATCACTGGATGCCAGACATCCAGTGAGATCATCTGTCTGTCAATGCTTGAAGGTCTTACCATTCAGGGACCATCGGGGATCATAATAATTATTACTGTTGTTACTTAATCAGGGTGCTCTGTCACTCAGGGAGGACACTTTCAGGACAAAGCAGATGAGAAATGTCTTTAATACACACTTGACCTCTTTTCTCTCTGTCACCCCCAGTCCTTGAGTCAGACAAAGGCCAAGGGAGACCAATGCTCTACTTCCAGGGCTCAGACCCTGTGTTAACACCAACTCTCCTGCAGGTCTGCAGGTGTACCATGACTCAAGTTTGCAATGGTGCTTTACTCAGTCTCTCACTCCAGCTCCTGCTGAGGGCCTAAAGCAAGGTTAGTCTACACTAGCAGCAGCTGAAAGCACCACCCTGAGGGTTCTTGGCTTTGCTGCTACCCTGCTCTTATACCTAGATGGGTCTCCCTCAGCTGCACTTAGCACCCCTCTGCAGAAAGCCATGGTCAAGGCAGCCAGGGTGGGCACATCACTGACTGCACCTCAGACGGCCTCTAGCAGCCAGGAAAGGAAATGCAATGAGCAGGCAGCAACCACCTCCCCATCCTCCTCTTCCTCTTCCTCCTCCTCCTCTCCTCCTCTCCTTCCATTTCTTCCCCCTTCTCCCCCACCACCACCACACATGGTCTTACTGTGTCTGGAGAACACTGAGTCATCTCTTGATCTGTCTGCCTGCCCCCACTACATTTAGGAGCTGGTTTACTGTAGCGAGCTCAGACCCTAACCTTAGGGAGTGTTCACCAAAAGATAAATCGATGGATGGATGGATGCATGGATGCATGGATGGATGCCTTCAGCACTAGTCTATGGACCAGGTGTGCAACTTCCATCCGTGACCTTTTCCACATTCTGTCACACTTGCACCAGCCTCCATTCTGGCACAACCTGGCTATTCTGTCTGCCCTCAGAGTGCTGTGGGTCAGATGTGTGTCTAGCCTCTAGTGAGTCCCAGCACCTCCCCTGAACTGCCTACCCCTGGGCCCCATCCTTGGTTATCAGTACTCCCCACCCTTGAAACTGAAGGAGATGAGCTCTGCAGGTGTTTCTTGCATTTGAGAAAGTCTGGCGCTGCTGGTCTGAGTTAGGTGAAGCACCAATCCCTGAGCAGCTGCTGTTGGGTAATCCCACCACACTGAACGGAAGTCACATGGCCCATGGCCCATGGCCCAGGGTGGCACTCTCTGCCCTCTAGCTGCCCTGCTCACTGTGAACAGGAAGAATCCACGTGTCCCAATACAGCTGGCCACCACAGTGTGATGTTGAGGAAAACTAGCCTAAGATCAGGCTACCCCTGAGGCTCCTCCCTGAGGAAGAGACAGAGAACTGTGTCCCAGCACAGAGCTGGGTCCTGGAGAGCCAATGCCCAAATCCACTGACCCAGCAGCCTTCTCTGAGTGAGACTTCACTTAAGTGACTATAACAGATGTGGTGGCTGCAGGAGCCACTGTGCTGCTCCCTGAGAGCACCAGCTGACCCGCAGTGTACAGCCACGTGCACATCTAGACATCACCCACCAACAGTATGAATCCAGAGAGCCCTCAACAGCGCTCCCTTATCAGGGAGCTACATGCTCTCTTGAATTTTTCTTTTCTTTTTTTTTTTTTTTTTTTGTGGAACCCAGGATTGAACTTAGGCCCTTTTGCTTGCCGAGCAAGTGTTTATTCTACTGAGCTATCTCCCCAGCCCCCTCAGTTGATTATTTCTATTGTTCTCTAGTGCTATCCTGTTGGCAGGAAATCTTCAAGACTTCAGTGATACAGCTTGCCATGGCATGCATGCCATAGGTTCATCATCATTGCTGTGATGAAGCATTTAACTCCTCAACGCAAGTGGCAGAGCTAGGACCAAAAGGCAGGTCCCGTACTCACCCTGTTATCCCTTGAGCCAGAGTTGGTACCAAAAGGAGAAAACAGTTCTGTCAATAGGGTTTTGCCATCTCAATTTGCCAAAGCATGCAAATTCAAGACGTGCTAGTAATCCAATGAAAAGCACCAGCGGAGGCAGGAAATGCCAGCTGCCCACCAGGCAGCAGTGAGCAGGTCCAGGAGCCTCAGGTGGGACTTTGAGTCCCTCCTCGGGCACATAAGCCCGTGGGCCTCTAATACCAGAGGAAACTGGACCATGGAAAGGGAGACCGTGGGCACTTGTGTGCAGATCTACCCTCCAGTTTGCTCCTTATTTACTTTTTGGGTTTCTCACACAAGAGAAACAGTGGGATATTTAATGAGACACTTAATGGGATACTTGTGTGTCTGATTTATTTCACTTAAAATTATGGTCTCAGCTGTGGAGTCTATAGCTCAGCAGCATGTTTCTTCCTGTCAAGCACAAGGTCCTGATTTTGTTCCCTGGTACCACACACACACACACACACACACACACACACACAACCTTATCCTTCTTTATGGTACAGTACTCCATTAGATGTAAAAGCCAAATATTCTTTATCCATTCATCCCTTGATGGGCATATAGGATGTTTTCAAGATTTAGCTATTATATATTGTGTTTCTATAAACAAGGGCATGCATATATCAGTGTTGTGTGATGCTCCTCTTTGGGGAAGATATCTAAGAAAGGACTAGTGGGGTCAAATGGAATCTCTACTTTTAGTTTCTTAGAGAATCTCCAGAGACAAAGGATTAATACCTAGACTACATAAAGAACTCAAAGAAAACTCAGACTCCTCAAATTTAAAGTCCTAGTCCAAAAATAGGCATCTGAAAGGAATAGACACTAATCAGATGAAGAAGTATGAAAGGCAAATATATGAAAAAATATTTCAAGATCACCGGTCATTCAAGAAACGCAGATTAAAACAACAATGAGATTCTACCTCACTCCAGAAAAAATGGCTGTCATCAAGAAATCACCTAGTAGCAAATGCTGGTGGGACCAAGGGGAAGGACCCTTTCCACACTGTTGATGGGGTATGGCCAGTGTAGGAATGCAGTGCCTTAATTTGGAGTCCGTTTTGGAAAGGACTGTGTTCTGTAAACTTAGCAAAAATGAAATACTACACATCTCCAAAAATCTACCAGTTTTCCATAATTCAGGCTCTACTGCCATAATGTAAAATCAACCCAACCATTAGAAATGAAAAGAGAAGAGAAAAACTCAGCCAAGTAGTTTTTGTTTCCTGTTTTTGTTGTTTGGTCTCTTGCATGCCTTTCTTGTTTTTAAACACATGTAGATTGTCATCCTGTGACTTTTACTTTTCCAACTGGCTTTTCTAGTAACCAAAATCATAATAGCTTCTCTACTTAAAAAAAAAAAAAACAGCAAACCAGGCACAGAAGCACACACCTGCAGTACCCGCACTCTTAAGAGGCTGAGGCAGGAGAACCAAGAGTTCCAGCACAGACTAAGTTGTTTTGTGACATTTGTCTCAAAATGCCAGTCAAGGAGAGGAAAATGGAGAAAGGCAGAAAAGGGGGTATAATTAGCTTGGGAAGCACAGGTAAAGAGGCTCAAGATCTGTTTTTAGGGGGCTGACAGAAGTTTGGGGTTTTACAGGAAAGTAGAAGCAAGAGTGGATCTCTGCAGAGCTAGCAGCAGAGTTGCGTGGGTCAGTGCATAGCTAACTGAGGACCAGCTCTGTGAGGTTCTGGTGACCCACAGCTGCTTACAGGGATAGTTTGGTTCTCATCTTCTCAGGCAGCAGTGGAAGAGGGCAGTCTTATTTGCTGCCATGGGACAATAGTACCAGCTTGAGTGTGACCTTATCATGGGTCAGATGCTGAGGTGGATGCAGGTGTAGCACAATGACTGGCATCACAGTGTTGGGGGTGGGCATTAAAAGCTGGTAATCAGATGGTCCTACAATTCCTGGATATCACTCTTTCCTTGGTGTCCTCGGTCTCGAAGCGGGAGGACACAGGTAGACTTAGGGCCCACACATGTCACACTGCAGTCCTTAAGTGAGTAATGTGCCGATGTGCAGGGCTGAGCAAGACCTGGCCCACAGCACTGTGGTGGAAACACAGACCAATACTGCAGCCCAGGCTCTGGGACCCAGTCACAGAAGGGCATCACAGCAGCCTGGCCTCTTGACAAGTCAGCAGAGATGCACCTCCTCTAGGAGGTGCAGCAGAGCCAAAGCCCTCTTACTTTGTCTTTATTCCCTGAACAAGGTGCTATGGCCAACTCCCAAGAGACAGTGTTTTCCTCTGGCACCTTCCTGTCTCCACCATTCTCCTCCCTCCAGGACCCCACACTCTGTCCCAGTCCCTTGAATCAGCTCTGATCACTGTAAAGCCCTCAGGCTCTGCTTAGGGCCCCAACATGTGTGCCCCAGATGCACAGAGCCTTCAGTTTGGCTCCTGAGCAGTTCATGCCTTTTAGGAGCATTGATCCTGGTCTGCATTCAGCTCCCTTAGTCTCCCAGCCCACTGCAGCCCACTCTGAGGGATCAATGTGAAGCTGTTATAGTAGCATCCTATGGCCTGCATTCTGTCCATCTTGCTCCCCAGGTTTCTCCTCAAGGGCTCCTGTAAGCATCATGGGAACCATTACTGTCATGGCACGGTCCTGATAGAGGGAGAGATAGCCAAGGTGCTCAAACAATATGATCTGAGAAAGAAAAGCCAGCAACAGTTTCACCCGTGGTGAGGGGGGAGGCCAAGGTGGACCACAGAGTGACAATGGCTGCTAGCTAATCCAGAGAGCCGAATTACACCATGGAAGACTTCTTGTGAGACTGTCCACAAGACAAAGGATGAAGTGAACAAGAGGAAGAGATAACTGCACACATAAACATACACACAGAAAAATTTAAAATACAGAAATAAATTTGAAAGCAAGAAATGAAAAATTTCTGGAAAAGAACATGTGATAGTTGACTGTGTCCATCTGAGCAAGAAATACCCAACTGACCAGCAAGTTCTAGATATGGCTAAACAAATTCACTGAGGACAGAAAACCCACTCTGGTGAGAGTGGCACCTGCCAGTAGGTTTGTAACCTGAGTAGAATGAAGAGAGGAGAGGAGGAGGAGGAGAGCTTGCTTGTGTTTCTTTGGAGGAGCTACAGTCTTCACCATCACCTCCGGACATTCATGTTCAGGCTCCAGCATAGACACTTCAGCTTCCAACATGGACCCTCAGCTTCTAGTGGTACTGGTGAGCCTCAGGTCAAAGCTCACTGTCTGTATCACTCGTCCTTCCAAGGGATAGACACTGGACCTGGAGGTGGCAATGGTGAGTCTATTTTGTAAATTATTATATTATATTATATCATATATCATATCATATCATATCATATCATATCATATCATATCTGTTGCTCCCATGAGCCCAGACTGGTGTAGCACAAAACTGTAAAAATTGATAAAAGAATAAACAGAAAACTGTACTAGACCAGCAATTCTCAACCTATGGGTTGCGACCCCAGTGGGGATCGAACGACCAAAACACAGGGGTCACTTAAAGCCATTCTGAATCATAACTGTAGCAAAATTACAGTTTTGAAGTAGCCACCAAAATTATTTTTTTGGTTTGGGGTCACTGCAACATGAGGAACTGTGTTGCGGGGCCACAGCATTAGAAAGATTGAGAACCACTGGCATTAGACCAATATACCTAGAATTTAAAATAATAATTAAGGGCCAGCCAGATAGCTCAGCAGATTAAATGCCTGCTCGAGCAGACACAGGGCATGGGTTTTGATTCCCCCCCAGTGTGCCATGCCAGCCCCACCCCCAGTACACAGAGACAGTTACTGAGACTGGGCTTGGTGGTGTGTGCCTGAAATCCCAGTGCTTGGGAGGCTGAAAACAGGAGGATCACTATGAGTCTGATCTGTGTAATGAGACCCTGTAGGCCCTGTAATAAATACATTTTTAAAAAATATTCTTAAAATAGTAATTAAGATCTCATATGCTTGAAAAATGTAAATGTAGATTGATTTGGAAAATCAAAGGAAAATTTCATAGACACCATTTTGGTATACCAGTTACTGTGGTCTGGACAATGTATCCCCACAATGCATATATTACAGGCTTGGGCCCCAGGCCTGGGACTATCAGAAGTTGGAGTGCTTCTGAGAGCTGAGGTTTAATGGAGGAGGTGGGGTCATCGACAGTCTGCCCCTAGGGATCATGGGACCCAGGCCTGCCCCTCTTCTCTCTGGCTTCCTGACCATTATGATAGGCCACCAGTTTGCCAAACCAAATGCCTCCTCCTCCCAGTGCAAAGACAGTAGATAAGCAACCATGACCAGTCTGATGATTTCAGGAATTTGTCACAATAAGGAAAGCTGTGGACAAGCTAATAAAATATTACCAAGAACCTCATGATAGGGGCAGGGAAATCCAAACCCACAACATCAGGAAGAATCTCACGTCATAGTGGTGGCAAGTCAGGGCAAACAAATGCGCATCTGATGACTGTAGGAGCCAAGACATTTAGAAATCACCTACAATTACCACAAAAGGAAAGGGTCCATGCATTCCTGAGGATCCTCAACTGGCAAATACTGAACAACAGGCAAAACTGGAGGTGGCCTGTCAGGCTCTGATTCATGCGTGCATTGCCTGGGCACAGCGCTGGAGGTGCTGGAGGAGCACGGGGGTCCAGAAGCTTAGGGAGGGACAACCCAAACTGCAGAGAGAGGGTAGGAGTAGAACACAAGTTGATGAGGATATAAGTGCTTGGGCTGGGAGGTGAGAATGTTCAGGTCTTATCAGTGCAAGAATCTGGGAAGATAGACCTCCACAAGGAAAATTCAGGGTCAAGAAACTCTTTAATAGAATTATCACATAAATAGGCCTCTAAGAAAAATGTCACCTCACAGATACTGAAACAAAGTTCAATGCACATCTTAAAAATAATCAATAAAATAAAAATTGAAGTATATATTCTGTACACAATAAAATACAAATATCACAGGTCCAAAGTGACATCTAACTTCATATGAAATCACCAGCAAAAATTCTTATTTATTCATGTATTGGATGAGTAATCTTCACTAATCTCCAGTAGATATATTGACTTCACAGCCCTGCTAGGACCTCTTCCTCATTGTCCAGGGCCCTGTTGCTTGTCAGATCTAACAGGCTATCTCCCAGAGCAAGAGAAGGGAAAAGGGCTGGGTCATTGTCCTGGCTTGCAGCAAGTCACTGGAACTGAAAGGGCTATAATGTTGCATTCAACCTGGCAACAAAGATGACCACTACTTAGTGAAATGAGACAAATCTAAGTTTTTCA
Source organism: Myocastor coypus (assembly GCA_004027025.1). Classification (NCBI taxonomy): domain Eukaryota; kingdom Metazoa; phylum Chordata; class Mammalia; order Rodentia; family Myocastoridae; genus Myocastor; species Myocastor coypus. The sequence continues at coordinate 38,814 of PVJA010010897.1, forward strand.
GGGGGCTGAGCTGCCACACACAAATTTATTCGAAATTTGTGAAGACAGGAGACGAGGCATATTAAGCAACTTCACCTAAAGACACTCAAATGGCACTAAAATGCACATGCATGCAAAGAAGCAAGCCAAACAAGGTAGGTCTGCAGGCTTTATTTGGACCCAGGAGCCACAAGTTTGCAGCCTCAGGCAATTCCGTCTGCCCCTACAAAATGTGTGTCCTGGGGAGTCACCCTGCCCTAAATTAAACCTATGTGACATTGCTTTGTAATATAGACTATCTACTCCTTCTGCCCACTGGGGAAGCCTTTTTTGCCTACTGCCTTATCAATTTCCGGCTCTTCCTCTCACTGTCTGGGCTCCAAGCAGCAGTGCTCAGTGTCTGAGGAGTGACCCAGGTCAGTGTGTCCTCTTGAGAGAGCCCAGGTCTCTCTCCATACACACTCTCACAGAACCACTGCTACAACCAGAATATGTAGCCAAGGAGACCATGGGGAGAATCTAAATATAGTTACTGGTCAGGTGCAGTTTCTTCACTGAACAGAGTATAGATAAGCTGGCATTATTTTTTAACTGCTGGAGTAAAATACATGATTGTAGACTTCATTCATGAATGAATTCTTTTACATAATCCAAGCTTATTTCAAAATACTCTTGTCCTTTGACAGTCTATGGAAAGGCAGGTTGACTAGAAAATTAGCATTAGCACTGCCTGAAAATTGCAGGTTTTAATAGCGCTCATCACAGACACAGAAATAACCAAAGAGAATCAAATTTAAAAAGTGGAGCAATCCAGAAGGCTCAAAAAAAAAAAAAAAAAAGGAAGAAATGGCAATTCTTAGCATTTAAGCAGCCAGCTACTGTTTATGAAGAACCTTTATGTCATTATCTGCTGGAATCTCTATGGGTCCATGCAGAAGTGCTACTGTCACAGCTCTGCAGCCTGAAGTCCAAGCTCCCTCCCCATGTCCCTATTAGGGAACATGGGGTAGGGTAGGGAGGGGCTGGGCTTTGCAGGGCCAGGACTGGAAGTCAGATGAGCTGGCTCAGCTAGATGCTACTTTACTATGAGGGTCAGCAGATTCTCTCTATAGAAGGTCATACAATTAATATGTTAGGCTTTGAGGGCCATGGGATCCTTGATAGAATTTCCTAGCTCTGCCATTCAAGAGCAAAAGCCATAAAGTATATGTAAACAGACAGGCAAGTGTTTCAATAAAACTTTATTTACAAAAACAAGTGACCAACTCCATTTGCTGCACAGACTATCTTTCTGACCTCTGCTATGCCCCCCTTGAGGGACCAGAAGAAATAATGATAGAAGGAAAGGAAATAGACTGAGCATCCTGGAAAGGACATTACTGAAAAGCGAGTTCAGTTAGATTCTAGGTCAGATGGACTCACCCTGTCTTCCTCTACCAGCCATGACCTCTGTGTTTCCTAGAAAAGAAATAGGAAATTATTTCAGAAGCACAAGTCTGATCATTAATTAATTAATAAAAAGTTCATACTGGCAACAGGAATAACAGCACAGTCCTGGACTGCTGAGCCCCTTATCATTTGATTCACAAAGTAGAGGCACAACCCCGTCAGACCCCAGGATACTGCTGCTCTGTTCTCCAAGGCCAAGGGGCAAGGGACTGAGCACCCTGACCCCATGACTGCCTTGGGGTGCATGCAGAGCTGGCCTCTGTCAGCTCCTAGGCCTCATGCCCACCTCCAAGCACCATGCAGCTGGATACCTGCCCAGTCCCTGCAGCTCTGCCTACTGGGTGTCCTGCTAGCTTCCCACTGTCACACCACAGTACCCCACTCTGCCCAAGACCACAAGAACCACGCATCAGCACCATCACCCCACAGAAGCAAGCACCCCTTAGCAGTATCACATCTTAGCAGTTACAGCAGGTCTAGGAAGAAAAGGTATCCTTCAGCCATAGGTCCAGCTAGGAGAGAGCCATCGTCCATCCTCCAGAGGCAGAGATGCTGTTCGATACAAGTGGAGCCCTGGACTTCAGGTATGGCAAGGGGCCTTGGTATGAGTCCACAGGTGACAAAGGGATGGCTGCCACTCAAAAGTTTCCCCAGGTGAATGTGAGCCAAGCCTTCACACTCAGAAGAGAAAAGAGGAGGCTCCAGGTACCCACAGCTCTGCTGTCCTCTCCTTCTTGGCTTAGAAGTAGGGATCTGGACAGCTCCAGGCACTCCCTATCTGAAAACCCAAACAACCACTGAAATGGCCACTGGGGTGAGCAGGACCAAGCTGGCCAGAGGCAGGTGGACCCAGGGCCCCCTGACTCATGGCTGTATCCAGGCTGTGAGCAGTGGACAGCAGGACTAGCTTCACTTCCCCACCCATCCCAGATCACATCCCAGTGCTTTCCGTAAAACACACTGATAACATTGTAAAGACAAAACTTCATGTAAAAGGCTAGAGTTCCACTATCCTTAAAAAGAAGAGCTACACCTTTATTAGCTTTTCTCTGGTTTCTCCAATGTGTCAGAAATTAAATATCCTCATGGCTTAAGATACTTTTTAGTGGTCATTCTTGGGCTTTGAATTCTACCTCCTTTCTACTTTTTCTCTAGCCTTCTCCTCTTCCTACTATATCACAGATAGCTCTCATTGCTGCCAGAATAACATGCATCCCTAGTATGCACTCAGCATTCCTGTATTTGCATCTCTACAACCTAAGACACAGCCTGTTCCCTGACCTGTATAATTTCATTGGATTGCCTGTACTGCATTGGTAATGAGCGCACAAGGTTACGTACACGTTGAAAATGTCTTTATTCTGGATGTCGTCACTCCAATGCGAAGTTCCAAGGAGAAAAAATCTACCATAGCTTTCACACACACACACACACACACACACACACACACACACACAATATTGAACTTTAGCAAATTTTAAATGCCATGGCCCACAACTGTCAGCCCAGGCACCAGAATACTACTGTTACAGTTGGCTGCTGGGAGTCAGGGTTCATCAACCCTCAGCTTCCCTGAGTTGGGTCTGACTCAGGACTCATCAGGAAAGGCCCACTATGCCCCCTTTTCCCAGTCACAGAGGCATCCTCTGCTCCATCACAGAGTCTCTGCCCCTCCACAGTGCAGAGAACATGGCCTCCTGAGGGCTTGGTCCACTTCCTATGCATCTGTGGACCCCACAGCCTCATCTGTGAGACCGGGCACAGGGCCATGGTGCACTGACTATTCTTAGATACAGTCACTTGCACATCAGCAGGTCCAAAAACATCAGCGTGATCCTCTTTCCTCTTCTGAGGAAAATTCCAAGTGGAATACTTTCCCGGGACCAGGAAGACAGTGTTATTCTTACCCTCAGGGATGAGTGCTGAGACTACAGAGAGGGACTCTGGAGGAACAAACCCTGTCCACAACCTTTTCTGCCCTTGCATGTGTGTGCAAACACACACACATACACACACACACACACACACACACACACACACACACACACACACACCATAATGACACAGAGCCCCTTCGATGCATTGCAGTGTCCCAGGTTTCTTCTCCTTCTCTAATTCCAAGTGTAAGTGCTGGGCATGAGTCTTCATTTCCTTTCGAAGGCTCCTGTGTCACACAAAAGTTGTTCTAAATAAATGATGTTTTCCTCCTGTTGTTTTATCTTACATCAAAACTGTGAAAAGGCAGAGGTAGAATGTTGCCCTCCACAATACCAATTGTACAGCACTCTGGTCCCAGGGGCTAGGACCATGGAGTACAAGCTAGCATTACATTGGTCAGGCTGGAGTTCTTCCTAAATGTCCCATCATTGCTCCTCTCTCATCATTGGCAGAGATGTCCAGGAAATGAATGGATCCACTCCTGGGGGCAAATCTCTTGAAGGCAACAGTGCAGAAGACTGGAATCCCTTCTGCTGAATTCCTCCTTAAAAAGCCTCAGGAGGGGCCAAGGATATAGCTCAGCAGCTTAAGCACCTGCCTAGCAAGCCCAATGTCCTGAGTTTGATCCCCGGTATCACAAAAAAAATATGCACCTCAGGAGAACAAGTATAATTAAATGACATTAATTAAAATACTAAAGATTAGAAAAGGGAAGCCACAGGAGGGACAATGGCACAGAATCAGACAGATAGAAAATAACAAAAATAGCAACAAACACAGTGCCCACGAGCCCAGGTTGGAGCTCGACTAGAGCCTGTAGAGGAGCCTTAGGATGTCAACCCTATGGGAAGAGCCTGGGGACAGAGTCTGCTGTCACTCTCCAGGGTTTCTGGGAGGCCTATGGCCCTTATAGATCATAATTAAACACTGTAACATGATTGTTTTCAGAAGCAGATATCTATGCAGAACTTGCCACTGCCTTTGTGGTTTAATATACTGTTGCACTGCCTCAGTATTGGGGTTTTGAATTAAAAAGGAAGTACTCAAGAAACCTGCTAAGTTGTGGAATGATTCCCTCACTAGCAAATTTCTTCAGCTCCCACTCCATTAGGTTTAGAAATGAAGTTCCTAAAATCAGCAGTGTTACAGTTGCCATGTAGTGGGCTGAGGAATGTGGCAGATGGATGGATTCCATACAGAGGTGTGTGAGGTGTCATATCAAAGTGGTCCCCAAAGCAGCCCCCAAGGACAAATAAGGAGCTGACCTATGTAGTTGTGAAGTCACCAAGGAATTGTCTTCAATGGAAAAAAAAAAAAAAAATATATATATATATATATATATATATATATATATATATATATATATATATTCCATGATGAATGTGATCATTATGCATATCTAAACGGTACCAATCTTAATAACAGCAGTCTATAAATGTCTTGGCAGCATACACACAAATTTCAAATAGGTACTGAGAAGAAATTAGTAATTGTAAGTAGAGAAGTTTTCTCCCCAAACTGGAGCTTATGAGCTGAGTTCTAAGCATGGGAGGGGTCTAAATAGGCAGAGAGAGAACAGAAACAACACTGCACATAGAGGGACTCTTAGGGACAAAGAGTAGGGCCTAGAGTCACTGTGGAACTCCTGGAAATCATAAATCATGATGCTTCTTTCTGGATAAATTTCAAACATGGGTTTCATTGATGAACTTTTGGCACTTTGGAGAAAAATTATAATAATGGCCACTTACATTTCAAGCTGGTAAATTCTTACAAAGAAACAGTTGATTTGTGAGGATTTGGGTATGCCTGAGGCTGGGAGGCTCTTCTTAGAGCTTGAACATGGACCATATTCCCCCAGTCCAGATTCCTTGGGACATCACAGCTGAGCAAAATCACAATCACTGGTTACAGAATGAAAAGGATAAGTGACAGCAGCAAGCCTTTTAGAAGTCATCAATATTTTATCTAAATATTGCAACCATAGCATCTGTTTTATTGACACATGTTTTTTTCCTATGGCAGTTTCAGCCTATGGGGGGGGGGGTCCAAGGGAGTTTTTTGTGGGTGAGATCCCCAGGTTAAAGAATACACATGAGCAAGGCAACAGCAAGAATAGCAGACAGCATGGAGCAGAAAAGAGCCCAAAGTAGCAAGAGCCCCAGAACTACCTGAATCATTATTATATAATTGTTATATATGTTGTTATCTCACATTTACATTCTTCCATGCTAGCATCATTGGTGCATGTGTAGTTGTCTACAGCTAAGTCGTGGTTACACAACTAAAGAAGCAGGCTTACCTCTTCAGGTGGTGCTAAGTGCCCTTGAGCTTTCAAATAGTCTAAATGGTTCCCCAAAGGCAAGGATGGTGAACCTTTTGAAGAATGAGTGCCCCAACTGCAACACAAAATGTACTTAATTAATCACATGTCAGCGCCAAAATTAAACCTGAATACTGAGATTTTAGTTCAGAAAGGATGGCTATCAGCCAATGATCAGCCATTGGGGCATCTTGGGTCAGTCATTAACAGAGAGGGAGCTGCATCCCTGCTATGGACACACATACCATAGGTTTCCCAGCACTGACCTAGGGAATAGAGACAGCGTACTTCTCATACATTTCCTTTAAAAACTAGTAGGTACTACATAGTTCTATAAAATCTCAGTGGTATTTCTAGGAAAGTCAGCCTAGGAAACAAAGTTTTTATAAATATCTGAGATAATTGTTGTACCCAGTCTGGTATTCTGTGGACACTTCCTAGGCCATCTTTCCTTATAAGAGGCACCTCAATAAATATTGTTCAAAATATATTATTGTGACACATTTATATTATCAAGAGATTAAGCTTTCAGAAAACAAGATTTTTTATGATTAAAAGATTCTCTGCATATAAAACTAAATTAAGGAACAAAATAAAGACAATCTGGTATTGCTAATCTCATGGCATATTAAATTTATTCATACCTTCCAAATGTACAGTATTCTAAAATGTAAAAGAGATTGTTTACAGTGATATTTTCTTTCAGATTTAGACCTATGCCTTTCTCTTATGCTGTAGATATTTGTAATAAGAGGTTCACATCAAGCCAACACGAGCTCCTCCAAAGTTCATTGCAAAAGCCAGCATGACAAGGTCCTCCAGCAGAATAGCCCAAAAGAACTAGCAGCATCTACAACTCAAATCACTTCTCCTGACAGCATTCTGACAGCTTCTCTTTTTCTGACCGCTATGCTGCTGGCCACAATCCTCAGGTGGGCCTCCCACATCCAGCTTCAAGCTAGTTTAATTAACTTAGGTGTAATAAGTTGAGTCCCAGTTAGAAATCCACCACAGTCATTAATCTTCTCCTCTAGATGTTGAACAACTGAGGTTTAGAGACCAAAAGTTAGAAAGATAGATCAGCTAAGAGGATAGCCAATCTTTTGACCCTAGGTCAATGAGGACCTAGGATTTAAGGGAACTTTTCTGCAACATCCTAAAACTCAGTTGATTCCCTGATTTTCTGATCAAGGAGATTATGAGACCACACAGGAAAGTGATTCTATGATGTATAAAGAGTTACCAGGTGAAAAACGTTTCCAAGCTTTCATAGAAAGCAATTCTGTCAAGCAATAGCTGTACCTCATCTAGATGACTGGCACTGACAGTAGTATTAAAAGACACTGTACTTGACTCCAAGGTAAATCCTGAGGTGATTTAACTGTCCTTGGTAGATATCAAGGTGTTAATTTTAATTAATACTCTTTAACTTGGTTTTAAACACCCAACAGAAAAGTAAAACCACGAGATATATAAAACAGTGCCACAGTAATACTAATTTCTCCAAAATGTGGTTTATTTTTGCTAAGAAACTACCAAACTCCAAGTGGCCATACAGATAAAACCAATAATAGTTATGGTAGATTCCTTTTACCAGATCCACAAGATCCACCTCATACAGGGAGTTCATAACTGGTAAACTATAATAGGAGTTCTATCTGAGGATGTTAGATTTAGCTCTGGAGGAGGCCCCTAACTGTAGTCTCTCTTTACATCAGTGCTTCTCAGCTTAAACCAGTTGAGATGAATACTACATCCAGGTTTCCCTAACTGCAGTTCACCATAGCTATTCAGAGGGAAAATATTAGACAGTTAAATTAGTTACAAGTATAACAGAAATTTAGACAGGGGTAACTGGCAAAAAGGACATCCAAATAAATAAATAAATAAAGTGGCCAGTATAGTTAATTACTTAGAAATGAGAGAACATTTATATGCTAATAAGTCATAAAAACACTAAGTTGCATGCACTGGGAACAGACGGCCGTACAGGGAAGAGATCTTCAAACCTGTGGCAAAGTGTACTGCCACCTTAGATTCTACAGTGTGCTAGTTATATTGACATGCTTGCTTTTAGTTCTGTTTTTAGTCTGCTACACCAAACCTGACAATGCTACTCACGTTTCAACTGCTGCTATACAAAAATGAAAAGGGGGAATTGAAAGAGACTGCTATAAAGTGGCTCTAAGCAAGCTGGGTCAGGGAAATAGCTCAGTACAATAAATGCTTGCCTGGCAAGCACAGAGTCTTGAGTTCAACCCCCAGCACTGGGAAGAGAAAAAAAGATTTATATTAACCAAATGGCTTTTCACGTTTCTTTGTAAGTTTGTCCAAGGCTTAGGCCCCTTGCCTGGAGATGGATGGCCTATAATGGCAGGTAAAGCCATGGAGCTTCAGAGGACAAGACAAGGCTGATATAAATGATTGTTTAGTTTGAACCATTGGTTATCCTCCCTCATGACTAGTTTAGCTGGGCCCTTCCTAATAATAATGGCCCTTTAATATTTGGGCTATGTTTGAGTCAATGGATAAAAAACAGATTACAGTCTTCAGTGGACAAAGTACAGATGTTGGTTTTAAAGGAAGATACCCAGTGTACAACAGAAAGAGAGCTGTTGCCATGTGAATGATAGTTATATCCCAAGAAAGGAAAACTGTCCTTGAGGGGGGAATGATGGGGCAAGAGACACCATTTTCTTTCTGTAACTCCATTTTAACAAAAATCACTGAAATTCACTTAAATGGTAGATAATTTCCCTCACCTCTCCCCTGTTGTTAACCATAAACCCATTGAGACAAACAAGGCCATGAAAAAGAGAACAAACAGAACAGCTCAGGGAGTAGGAAAAATATTAAACCACAATGTGCTGTTACTAGCAGGTAGTTGGCGGTGTCTGGAGAATGTAAACTTTGTAACGCTTGTGTGGCAATTTTGCAAAATTCCTGTGAATGTGGAAACATGACTGCTATGAATACCTGAAAAATACATAATCTGAGAGCAAAGTTCAAGCCAATACCAACAATTTGTTAGTCCAACAATTTGAGGTCTAGGATGTCAGTCGTGGGCTGGCTCGCAATGAAAGCTTACCTGTTCCTATCCTCTCATCTCTTTTGTGGGTGCTTACCTTTGCTTACTGCTGTTCATCTGCAGCTACATTCTGATGGGATTATTTTATTTGCATATTACATGCTAATTATAAACATTCAAATCATACCAGAAATAAAAGAAAAATTCTTCCCCAAGTCCTACCCCAAGGTGATATCACTGCAGACTGCTTTTTGTTTTTGTACAGAAACTAGGATTGTGAGGCCAGATGCAGTGGTGCATGCCTGTAATCCCAGCACTTGGGAGACTGAGGCAGGAGGATTGGTGCGAGAGACTAACATAGGCTACAAAAGTGAGCTAAAAAAAAAAAAAAAGTGAGCTCAAGGCCAGCCTGAACTGCACAGGGAGACTCTGTCTCAAAAAGAAAAAGAAAAGAGACTAGGATTGTGCCATTTGTACAATTTTTAAAAGTGTTTAGTTTAATATGGCTTGTGTTCAACAGAAAAAGAGGAACTGATGACAACTTAAGAAATGCTAAACTTGAGATAAGTGTTTCATTGCCAAAGAAATTCCTGAAAGTTCCCTCTAAAATCAGGAACATTTTACTTAAATAAGATATAGGAGTCAGATAGTTATCTTTGCATTTAAATTTTGGCACAGTGTTAGAGTTCATTCATTCATCACTCAAATATCTCCCACGTGCAAAACTGTCTAGACATGCGCAATGCAACATTGTGATCAATAAGTTTTTTCAGATAATTTCTCAGTGTGCTAAGAGAATGTGTTGGAGGGGCCAAGTAATATGAAATAGTCATAGAGAGTTTCTCTGGGGATGAGAGAGGATAGAGTGTAAAGGAAAAATGAGTTGTGAGCACATGTGGGGAGGAGCATGAGGCAGAGAGAAGAGCACCACCTAGAAAAGGCTGAGCCTGTGTAAGTCCACAGCACCCCACACATGTCCATGTGGGACATCCAGAGCTAGCAGTCCAGGATGCGGTGAGCAATGTGGAGAAGCTAGCAGACAGGCCACATAGAGCTAGACAAACCTGAGTAAGACATCTGGATTTTACTCCTTTCATAGTTAGAAGCCATCTGTAGGGCTGGAAAGGAGTGGCAGGAGCTGGCTGACACTGGGAAGACTGCGGTAACTAAGTGTGAAACTACCCTGTGGGGAGTGGGCAAGACAAGGAGCAGGGAGTGGCTGGCAGCTGTTTGCTATCTTTTGAAAAATGAGAAGCTGAGATGACTCACTGGTGAATGGAATGTGGGCCATGTATTAGTTTCCTGTGCAACACAGTACTACAAGCCAGGAGGCTGAAAGCAATGGAAAAGTGGTGTCACCGTCGTGGAGCCCAGACATCAAAACAGCAGGCCATGTTCCCTTAATGCCTGTGGGGCACCCTTCCTTGCCTCTTCCTGGCTTCTGAGGATTTGAAAGCAAGTTTTGGCACTGTCCTGCTGCTGCATAAATTCAACCTCTATCTATGTTGTCATGTCACATGCTCCCTACATGTCACCATCATCTCACAAGGACACTGGTCATGTCAAATTAGGGTCCCACCAACTCTAACATGACCTCATCCTGACTAATTACAACTACAGCCTCACATCCTAATAAGGTCACATTGTGAAGTACTGGGAGTTAGTATTTCAGTGCCCTTTCAGGCAGGAGCCAGCAGGGTGGGGGCCCAGGAGAATGATTCAGTCCAAATGATTCATGTCATGATAGAAAGATATCCTATTGTTGTACCTCAACAATGAAATTAGTGGTGGTTGCATTTATGGAAAATAGATGGAAAGGGAGACGAAGTTCATGAATTTATTCAGGATAAATAGCAGAAAAAAAGTATCTCTTAAATGCTACCTTAGAGCTGCCTAGGAAATAATGAACTGGAGGTTAGAAAAGCCAGTAGCATCTTGAAATTTGCATGTCAGAGGAAAATAATGGGCTAGAGAGGTAAATATGGACGCCATCAGGGAACCGAGTGTTTAAAGCCCTAGATTTACATGAGAGCCCTAGGAAGAAAACAGGAAGGAAGGAGGCAAGATCTGAGTTCTACCCTGGTACCTTCCAGTGCCTGGAGACCATGAGGACGTGGAAGATCAGGCCAAGGAAGTGGCAGAGCAGGGGGAGACCAAGAGAGGAAGAGACTCAGAGACCAGTGAAGAAAGTGCTTTGAGAGTGGCTGTTAGATAAAACCCAGGAGCACTCCTCCATGACCTACACAAACATGGCTCTGTTGAGGGGTGGTGCTTTGATATGTCCTGTTGAACATGGGAGGATGCTTTTGCCTTCAGGAAGACATGTATAGGATTAGAACTGAATTGGGATATGGAGCTTCTCAAAAGAGTTGTGAGGAGTCATTGCTATATATTTAGATAATGATGAGAATGGTTCAGTGGAGGGGAAAACTGTGATTGGAGAGAGATGATAATTATAGCTACAAAGTCTGTGAGTAGAGCATGGGGTTGGAATCCAGGACAAAAGGGGAACAAGCCTCAGGCAGAATCATAGGGGTTTATCCTTCAGGAAAAAGAAAAGACACAGTAATAGATGAGTAGGTATGTAGGCCTAGTACTGGAAATTAAGGAGGGACTACTCTAATGAGTTCTGCTTGTGTTAAAGCTAGATCATTAGCTTAGATTTAACAAGGTGACAGAGTGGGTGGAGCTTGGGAAGGAGGTTAGCATGGCTATCCAGTGGGATGAACACAGAAGCAGGCCAGGAAAGTAGGGCAGATATGCAAGGCGGTCTGAAATGTAGAGCAAGGCTGTTGAGTATAGCTTCATTTTTCCTCTAATCACATTAATCCACATTTGTAGGTGAAAGTTATCAGAAAACTGCCTTTTTCATAGAACACAGAGTAAGAATGCTAGGTAGTTAAGAAAGTGAGTGGCTATGGTGGAAGATAACAATTATAAATATATATGCACCTAATATAGGATCACCCACTTGTATAAGACAAATTTTAACAGACATGTAAACTCCAATGAGCAATAACATAATTGTGTGGAGGATTTTAACATGCCATTGACACAAATAGATAGATCAACCATGCAAAAACTGAGCAAAGAAATAATAAAACAAAGCAAATTTGTGAATGAATACACTTAGTAGACCTTTACAGAGTGTTCCCCCCAACAGCATCAGAATACATATTTTTCTCAGCTGCACACAGGATATTCTCCAAAATAGATCATGTGCTAGCACATAGACCATGCAAAGGAACTGAAATTATCCCATTTATATTATCTGACCATAATGCAACAAAACTGGAAATTATTGACAAAAGAAACAGCAAAAACTATATAAACACATGGAAACTAAATAATGTCCTCCTAAACAATTTCACAGATGAAATAAAGGATAAAAGTAAACAATATTTATAATCTAACAAAAATGCAGATACAATTTACTAGAACCTGTGGGATGCAAAGAAAGCTGTTCTAACAGGAAATTTATAGTGATAAATTCTTACATCAGGAAAACAGAATGAGCTCAAGTAAACAATCTTGCATTGCACCTCAGACTCTTAGAAAAAGAAGAGCAAGTCAAGTCCATAAGTCCAAAGAAGGCAGAAAATTAGGAAGACTAGAGCAGAAATAAGTGCAATGAAGACTAAGAAAACAATACAAAGAATGAGTTGAAGAGTTGGTTCTTTAAAAGAATAAATAAAATTGATAAACCACTAGGCAACCTCATTTTAACAAGGACATAAAAAATTCAAATTCATGCAATGAGGAATGAAAATCACTACCAACTCTATAGAAATTCAGAAGATTATGAATATTTATTTCCAAAATTTTTACTTTTACAGAATGGGAAAATACAGAAGAAATGGACAGATTCCTAGATACATATGAACTACCAAAGCTAAATCAGGAAGATATAAAAGTTCTAAATAACCCAATATCAGCCAGTGAAATTAAGAATGTAATAAATAAGCTGCCAACAGAGAAAAGTCCAGGTCCTGATGGATTCATAGCTGAATTCTACAAGAAATTTAGGAAAGACCTAGAGCCAACTCTTCTAAAACTCTTCAGTGAAACTGAAAGGGAATCAGTTCTTCCAAAATCATTCAGGAAGGCAAATGTTACTCTGATACCAAAACCAGAGAAGGGCACAACCAAAAAAAGAGAACTACAGGCTAATTGCATTAATGAACATAAATGCAAACATCCTCAATAAAGTACTAGCAAACAAGATGCAGCTAATCATCGAGAAGATGACACTTCACAACTAAGTGGGATTCATCCCAGGAATGCAAGGATGGTTTAACATATGCAAAACCATAAATGTAATATACCACATCAAAAGAGACAAAGACAAATATCATATGATCATCTCAATAGATGCAGAAAAGGCTTTTGACAAAGTCCAACATTCATCCACGATAAAAACACTAACAAAATTAGAATAGATGGTCTTTATTTCAATCTCATAAAAACCATCTATGACAAACCAACAGCCAGCATTATACTTAAGGGAAAAAATTGAAAGCCTTCACTTTAAAATCAGGAACAGAACAAGGATGTCCACTGTCACCACTCCTGTTCAACATAGTTCTGGAAACATTAGCCAGAGCAATTAGACAAGAGAAAGAAATAAAATGAATAATGATTGGAAAGGAACAAGTGAAATTATCATTATTTGCAGATGACATGATACTGTATATAGAAGACCAAAAAAACTCCACTAAGAAACTTGTAGATTCAATAACCAAATTCAGTATCATAGCAGGATACAAAGTTTTCAGGATACATAAACTACAAACACACCTAGAGAGAAATTATGGAAACTACACCTTTCACAATAACACCCAAAAAAATGAAATACTTAGGAATCAGTCTCACAAAGGAAGTAAAAGATATATACAATGAAAATTATAATACCCTGAAAAAAGATAGAAGAGGATCTCAGAAAATAGAAAGATATTCCTTGCTCCTGGATTGGAAGAACCAACACTGTGAAAATGGCCATACTCCCAAAATTGTTACACAGATTCAATGCAATACCAGGTGCCAAAACAGAAATATCCCATTTTTATTCCCTGCCTTACCAGTAATTAATATCCTTAGCTTTCTACATTCTCTAGCTCAAAATTAGATTTTGTTAAATACATATTTTATTATTTGTCCAAGGTTTACAAATTTTACGTTTGGTTCAATAACTAATTTGCATCATAAAAGACTACTTGGGATTTTATTCAAGCTTTTACATTATTCCCATTTTTTTTAAGTCTGAACTTGGATTTTTTTAATAATACTGGATTTCACTGTCATTTAGGTTTCCTGGTTATATTTTTACTTATCCACATATACATCATAATGATCCTTGCTCAAATATTCAAACAACCAATTTATCTCTATTTTTCGTGTCACATTTTCTTTTGCTCAACCCCACAGCAATTGCTGCATCGACTCCCAATTCTAAATGACTCTCCAATCCTTTTTTTTTTTTTTTGATTCTCCAATCGTTTTATTGTGAATTTTCTTTTTGTACATTGATAACCTTCACTAGTGCTGAGCTGTTTTATTGATGTTTTTTTCTTAGGAAAAGTTCAAGTGTGCTATAATTTTCACTTGAAGATTCCCCACATCCAGTTTTCATACTTTAGGAATTTTGAAAATTAAAATTGAAGCTGCCTCCGCCCCTCTGCCCCGCCTCTGCGTTCCTGCGACTAACTTCCGGTTCCAGCCCTGACCCGATTCCCAGCCGGTAGCAGACCCCGCACGCCGGCTGGGTCAGGATCCTTGGCCCGCTTGCTCCCCTCCCGCTGCCCCCACCCCACTTTTTTTTTTGAACCCCTCCAGCCCAAGCTCCAGCACCGAACCCATCAAACATCTCGAATGGATACCGATCTGTTCCACGAGCCTACCAGGACTACTCAATCCCAAAGCTCCACCTCCACCTACAGACCACATACACCGGGATTCACAGAAGCTAGCAGCCAGACCTCCAACTCAGAGTCAGGAACCTCTGTAGAGGAACCAGCTTGGAGTCTCCACACCAAACGCGCATAGACACAGCATAATGCCACCAAAGTGCAGAGGTCGCTTCCATACAAAATGATAACAACAAGGAGTAGGAGGCAATCTCAGGGCCCAAACCAAACAACCCAAACCAAATACAGAAGACACTATCATGGAAGAAAATAGGAACCATACAGATGAAACCTCTGAATTGGTAGCATCTGAGGCAGACACACAAGTGCAGAAACTTATAGAGCAACTGAGATCAGAGATAACATCTGAAGTAAAAAAAAAGAAATACATGAAATGGAAAAACAGCTGGAGAAACGTATAGAGGACATCAGAGAAGAAATAATATCTAAAGTTGACAAAGACATGCCTAAATCAATAGCATCCCAAGTAGGGGAACAACTACACAAAAGTAGAAAACAGAACAGAACAGAAATAATCTCTGAATTAGAGAGAGAAAGGATAACCATAATGACAGACTTCAATACTATTAAAGAAGACATCGATAAAAATTAGAGGAGAATAGAAAAATGATGGACTCCCTGATGGAGCAATATAGGAAGGACATAGATCGCATGAAACAGTTTGAAAGAGATATACAAGAAAATAAAATCTCGATCACAAGTTGGCAGAGCCAAATGAGCGAAAATGAAGATAGAGTTTCGAACCTTGAAGACACAGTTGCAGCCAGTGAAAGAGTAAGAAAGGATCTTTTAAAAACAACCAGAATACAGGAAAAAATAATTCAACATCTCCAAGACAATACCAAAATGAACAACGTGAGATTAATGGGAATCAATGAGAAAGAAGGAGTCAATACAAATGATATAAAAAGAACATGGGCAGAAGTAATAGCAGAAAATTTCCCAAATATGAGAAAAGAATCAGACATTCAGGTAACTGAAGCCTACAGAACCCCAAATAATATCAACCCAACTAAAAACACGCCAAGACATATAATAGTCAAGTTATCAGAAATCCAGCTGAAGAATAATACACTAAAAGCTGCTAGAGAAAAGACACAGATCACATTTAAAGGAAAACCCATCAGAATAACAGAGGATTTCTCTTCACAAACCATAAAGTCATGAAGAGCATGGAGCAGAGTACTTCAAGTCCCCCATGAAAACAATTTTCAGCCCAGACTATTGTACCTGGCAAAACTCTCCTTCAAGTATGAGGGAGAAGTGAAATATTTCCATGACAAGTAACAACTAAAGAATTTCATGACATCAAAGCCAGTACTACATAACATTCTAACAAATATTTTAGAAAGGCACCAAAATGACCCGAATCCAACAAATGAGAACAGAAAGATCCCACCAAATAGAGTAACCAACTAAACATAGGAGGAAAAATTGGTAAACACTAGAGAATAAGAGTCATGTCAGCCATAAGTCAATACATTTCAATTATAACCATCAATGTGAATGGACTCACTTCTCCAATCAAAAGAAGTAGACTTGCAGAGTGGATAAGGAAACAGAGCCCAACAATATGCTGTATACAAGAAACACACTTAACCCATAAAGAAACTCATAGGCTTAAAGTTAAAGGTTGGAAAACAATACTACATTCTCCAGCACCTCAAAAAAAATCAGGAGTATCAATCCTGTTTGCAAACAGTCTAAACTTCAGAGCAAGACTGATCAAACGAAATAGAGAAGGCCACTACATACTGGTTAGGGGAAAAATTCATGATGAAGAGGTAACACTCATAAATATGTATGACCCAACATGGGAGCAGCAAGCTATATAAAACAAACCTTAATGGACTTGAAAAATCTCATATCCAATACTACAATCTTACCAGGAGACCTCAACACTCCCTTATCCGAAAAAGATAGGTCAAGCAAACAAAAAATCAGCAAAGAAGTGGCAGAACTGAATCAGAACTTGAAACAATTGGACTTAGTGCACATATACAGAGTGTTCCATCCAACCACCTCAAAATACACATTCTTCTCAGCTGCACATGGGACATTTTCTAAAATAGATCACATATTAGTCCATAGATCATGCTTAAGTAGATGCAAGAAAACAGAAATTATCCCATGCATATTATTTGACCACAGTGCAATCAAATTGGAAATAAATGATGAAAGAAACCATAGGAATTCCAGGACTACATGGAAACTAAACAGCACTCTTCTCAACAACCAAAGGGTTACAGATGAAATTAAATAGGAAATAAAACAGTATCTACAGTTTAATGAAAATTGAGACACAACCTACCGGAATTTGTAGGATGCAATGAAAGCAGTTCTCAGAGGGAAATTCATAGCTCTGAACTCACACATTAAGAAAATAGAACGGGAACAAATAAACAATCTTACACAACACTTAAATCGACTAGAAACGGAAGAACAAACGAAATCCAAAGCCTAAAGGTGGGAGGAAATTATAAAGATTAGAGCAAAAATCAATTCAATTGTGACAAAGAAAACAGTACAAAGAACTAATGAATCCAAAAGCTGGTTCTTTGAAAGATTAAATAAGATTATAAGCCCCTAGCTAACCTCATCAAAAAGAGGAAAGAAAGGACTCAAATTCAAGCAATAAGAAATGAAAAGGGTGAAATTACTACAGACCCAGCAGAGATACAGAGAATCATAAATAGTTACTTTGAGAATGTCTAC
>PVJA010010898.1:0-56103 GCA_004027025.1 Myocastor coypus
AGGGGCCTGGCGGGATGGCTCAGTGGTGTAAAGCCCCTGCTTGGGAGCTTGGGTGGCTTCAGAGACCACAGTTCGATCCCCGGCACCACATGTTGTGCCAGCCCTGCCCTCGGGGTGGGCTGAGCCAGCCATAAAAAGTGAGTGAATAAACAAACAAAGGTTCTGAAACAAAAGAAATAAAAATAAATAAAATAAATAAAAAATAAAAAAAAAAACCTCTTGGAATAGGAAGAAGTTTAGGAAAAGTTGCACCATTAGACCTACCAAAGCTGACATGTAAGGGTAGGAGCTTAGTATGTTCTTATCAATCCTTATTTTGAAATTATTAATTATGAATTAGAGACTTCATTTTATAAAAAGTTAACTAAAGGAATTGGCTGCTTACAAATTTTATTTTGAAGCCATATCAGATGTAACACTATAAACTTAGATGTGAGAGATCATCAAGATTACTGACGCTTTGACCAATCTATTTGTAAATCACTGTATTATTCATGTGCTTAAGATAATAAGATATTATTTGTTAAAATACACACACACTTCAGGCACAGTGGGTCATGCCTATAATTCCAGCTGCTCAGGAGGCTGAGGCAGGGCCTCGCAAGTTTTGAGGTCCAGCCTGGGTGACTTCGTCAGACTGTGTCTCAGCATGGAAGCTCAGGGGCAGAGCTCAGTGGTAGTGCAACTGCCTGGTGTGAGCGAGGCCCTGGCTGAATCCCCAATATTATTATTGTTTTTTGTTGGGTTTTTTTTATGGGACCAGTGTTCAAACTCACAACCTTAGCTGGGCGTGGTGGCTCACGCCTGTAATCCCAGCACTTGGGAGGCTGAGGCAGGAGGATCGGTGCGAGTTCGAGACCAGCCTGGGCTACAAAAATGAGCTCAAGGCCAGCCTCAACTGCATAGCGAGACCCTGTCTCAAAAAAAAAAAAAAAACCTCACAACCTTGCACTCACCAGGAAGGCACTTGTGCCACAGAGCCATTTCCCCAGCCCCTCTGAATCCCCAGTATGACCACTAACGAAAAAAGGGAAAAGAAAAACGAAGTTGATGTGAGAGACCGTATTTCAAATGCTACATAGATTTGGTGTTAACTTCACTCATCTAGTGACACTAGGAAGCCAAGAATAAAGCTGCATTACAGTGGTCACCACAACACATCACAACTGCGTGCATTCGTCGGGGTGAGGATAAGTGGGTAAAGATGACCTGGCTAAGGGCTCCATGCTAAAGATGACTCTTTTTCCCAGGGCCTTTGCACTGAGCTGTATCTCATGTCTCAGCCTTTTTCTTTTTTAGACAAATTCTTACTAAATTGCTATCCTGGGCTGGCACCCTTGCTCTCCCCTCTCCCTTCTCCTAGAGTGCTGGGCTTATGAACGCACACCACCGTGCCTGTTTTAATGTGGTTATTTTGAATCTTAAGCATCCCACTCTAAAAAGAATGCTCTTCAGGGGAAACATGTTATATATAAAATAAGATTGCTGGGATGTGTGTAAGTAATGGAATCTCTCCTCTTCCCAGAGGGCATACACACAATTGTGCTCTCAAATCAGAAACTGTTTACTACCTGGCTTGAGTTTATAATTAGAAGTTGTTACCTGCCAGGTCACTCCAGTTCAAGCCCTGCCTTCTCTGAAAGTATAAACTCTCTTAATTCTGCATAGAGAAAACAAATACTATAAATATTTAAAAATACAAAGAATCACAAAAGTGCTATCAGTCTTACCTGATTTGGTTCCAAGTTATAAGGAGTTGTTGTTTTTTTTGTTTGTTTTTGTTTTTAGTGTAATTAAAAGTCTCCATTAAAAGGGCCTGCACACTGTAGGGCCATGTCTGTTTTGAAATCTCTACTAACACATTGAATTGTTATCAGAAAATTCTTGAATTCTCCAAATAAAGACAAGGATCTGATTTATAATTTTGTACTGCCACTGTGTGGGGGTCCCACCATGTCCTGCTGTTCTATGACAGAGGTTTATGAAGTCACACTGAAATTTCTCAATGGATGCTTGATCCAGGCTGCAGGGAATCTCAACTGCAGTAGGAATGACTTTCCCTTATAACTCTGTCATGGAGAATTAATAGAGATGCTTTTTTGTACTTTCTGCTATGGGGTCATAACCCTAGAGCAAGCCATAGGCAAACATGGCAACAACGACTTGAAACTTCACATTCCTTTCATGTTGTGTCATGAAGTTGAAGAGCTGCGCAGGTCACTGAAATCCGTGGACACCCTCAAAACTTGTTTTCATCTGTCCACATCCTGACCAAGGAAAGCTGCCAAACCTTGTCACCAGTAATGGTCCATGTGGTCAGCTTTTTCTGTCAACAAAATCCCTTGACATGCTTTTCCCAACTTAGTATACCTCTCTCTCTCTCTCTCTCTCTCTCTCTCTCTCTCTCTCTCTCTCTCTGTCTGTCTGTCTGTCTCTTTCGAGTCAGGGCCTGACCATGACATAACTCAGGATGGCCTTGAACTCATGAGAATCCTCCTGCCTCAGCCTTCTCAATTCTGGGATCCCCATGAACTGAGTTAAAATACTGTTAAAACAATGTTTTCTGTGTTGGCGAAGATCTGACTCTGTTTGCCTAGAGCTGCAGTTGGCCTGCCATCATTCCTCTCCAGCCAGTCTTCCTCGTGTGCTAAACTTCTTCAAACTCGTACAGAAAGGCCACCTAATAAAGCCTCTCAGTACAGATGCCTGAGGTTGTGGGGTTGTTCACTTGCACAGGAAACTGCTGCATGGTAAATGTTCTCCCAGGTCAGAAACTTTGAGGAGTGAGCCAGCGCTGGGCAGTGGAGAAAGAAGGGCAGCAAGGTATACGAGTGTCCTCCTATGAGGGTGTGCACGGCCCTGCTGCTCGGCTGGCAGAGGGCAGGGCTCTGTCTCAGGCCCACTGTGCTCTGTAGACACTCAGGTGTCCCAATGAGGAGGATGCCCAAAGCTGCAAGCTCTAGATGCTGGGCTCCAGCATTCGGGAATCCATCAGCCGGGGAAGATTGTAAGGGGCAGCCAGGGAGCCAGATGCAAGTCTCTGGGAGAGGAGAGGCTTGGCACTGTGGGGCACGATGTCTTGTGGAGCTGACCGCAAGCCCTGCATAGCACACACTACAAGGCCTGGTTGGGTGTCTGTACATTGGTGCAGTACTGCAGCCATACAGAAATGCCCAATGTTCATGTCTTTTCTCCTTTACCTTGAGAAACTTTTGTTTTCTTGCCTCAGTTGTAGAAGATGCTAAATGATTGCTGGTCATTTGGCTAAATGATTCAGTCATAAATTGGAAGAATAAACTTTAGAATGTAGAAGTGCTTAGTAAACCAAAAGTATCAATTAAGGTTAAAAAAAAAAAAAAAATCAGAGGCAAGCATACTTCTAAGAGGCCCTGGAAAAAGCATGAGGCTGGCCAAAAGTATCATTGAGGTGAGCTGGGGAGATAGCTCTGTGACATAAGTGCCTGCCTGGCAAGTGCAAGGTTGTGAGTTCCATCCCTGGTCCCACAAAAAAAGAAAAAAAAAAAGTATCTTTCATATTGTTCTAGCCATTGTTTCTTTTTTTCTTTTCTTTTAGATTTTGACTGCTGTGGCCTCAGCCACTACCCTATCCTCTCTGTCATGCTGCCATGTCATTTAGACTTGCTTTTCAGTTTACAGGGACAAAATGAAACTTAGTGGTGGAGCACTTGCCTGGTCTGCTCAAGGTGCTGGGCTTGGTCCTCTGCACTGCAAAAAAAAGTGGTGTTTTTGTATCTTAGGCTTTATTCCTATTTTTAAACTCACTGTTACACTTTTTTTTTTTTTTTCTTTTTGAGACAGGGTCTCACTCTGCACTTCAGACTGACCCTGAGCTCACTTTTGTAGCCCAGGCTGGTCTTGAACTTGCATTGATCCTCCTGCCTCAGCCTCCCAAGTGCTGGGATTATAGATGTGCACCACCATGCCTGGCTGTTTCAGTGCCTCTTCACCCCATTTCTCCCAAGACTGAGGCAGCAAATCCTTCAACAGCCGCTCAGCAACCTTGCGATCTTCTGCCATGCTGCTCTAAGTCTTGGTCCTCTCTTGTTTGTCCTGTCCCTGCTTGGGCTAATAGGCAGGGTTGAAATTACACACTGTCTCAGAGAATGTAGCTACCTGCCACACCTGTACCATCTTGGTCTTCAGACCCTTTTCCTGTGGATGTGTATACCAGTATGTCTCACCAGCCTGACTTCAGAGGTTAATTTAGCCAATTCTGAATTCTGCTTCCTCCTCTTATCTTTCTCTCCATTGTGACCTTAGTTCTCAGAAGTTAAGACTGGCACCCTGGCATTGGACAGAGCACTGAGGAGACTGAATGCTGAGCTTTGTGCAGGTCCCCTGCATCCTGCCATGATGCCCAAGAGTGTAGTGGGTCCCGCCATAGTACTGGTCATGCCATGGTCTCTGCTCACAAAGCCACTCCTCTCTGCGGCCCAGTCTTCCCAACCTGGGCATACCCGAGGTTTCCGCAGCACCTCCAATTTCCCACAGGGAGCCAGGGACACCTGGACACCAGTCACAGGCTGGACATGGGCCATGAGAACAATAGGGATGTCTCCACCCACCGTCCCAAACATCTTCCACAGTCATTTCTATCTCTCAGAGCCACTCCATGGGGCTAGTGAATTTCCTAGGCTAATTCTAGAGGGGGAAACATCCTTTCCCCGCCTGGAATTCCCCAGAAGTAACCTGGGTGTTTCTGTTACCAGCTGCTTATTTCCCTCCTTCTCCCACCCCCCCCCACATTCAACCCGAGAGAGAGGAGACCATAGACGTCTCTCAAGCTTCTCTTTCCTGCCGTAGAAGTGTTTTCCATTTTCCCTTATGTCAGCTAGGAACCACCCTTGTGTCAAATTCATCCTTTAGCTATTTCACCTTTCCCTCCTCTCTGGAAGAATCCTCTGAGCCTTGTGTTCACAGAACACAGGACTAATACACAGGAAATGCTGCCCAGAAATGTCCTGCTAAGTATGTGCCCATCCTAGAAGATGCATCACCTTCACATAAAATGAACCTAAGCTCCCCTAGGACATATGTGGCTCTGGGGTGCTCTGTACACCCACAGCAGGGAGTGGGAGAAAGGTCTTGAGTTCTCTGACCCTCAGACCACACTTCAAAGGAAAATGGCCACTCTTCGGTGGACAGAAAGGACTGTGCTGGGCAGGGCACAAGGTGCACCAGCTGGAAGCAAAAATATGCAAGATTTGGAGGCAGAAATCAGCAGGTTTCTCTGTGGAATTTGGTTCTTAAGTTGGCTCCCGCGAGAGCACAGTTCCCACACAGCCTTCACAGAGCAGATACCAGACTCTGGGGTTAAAGATCCAGCCTAGAATGGCTCACTTTATAAACCAAAACCTGGACATTGGCCGTCAGTCAAAAGCAGCCACTGCAGAACTCACGCTGCATCCAGGGCTGAGGACGCCCTTCTGCTCCCCCGGGAAGTCGATGCAGGGATCAGCGGGAGAATGGGTGTGGGAAGCTCTTTCCCAGGGTTTCAGTTTTGGGAACTGGTGTCCCCACAGGCTGTGACCTAGCAGTTGACACCCTGTCATGCTGTCACCTCCTCTCCCCGCAGGACGGGACAGCGCCCCTGTGGATCGCGTCGCAAATGGGCCACAGCGAGGTGGTGCGCGTGATGCTGCTGCGTGGAGCGGAGCGCGATGCCGCGCGCAATGTGAGTGCTCAGGGGACAGGGCCGCCGAGACTTGCACAGCGCTGTCCCCAGACCTAGCATGTGCACACAGGGAGGGGTGCTTACATAGTCTGCAGCTCGCCTGAGCTGCCTCTCAAATTCTACCTGCTCTGTAGTCAGAAAACAAAGTCCAGTTCGGTAGAACTTAGCAGGTGGTGCTGGTTCCTTGTCCTCTACCTGGGGAAACTGAGTTCTCTTTGACCTCAGGGAAGAGGGTTTCTCAGCCGCCTGCCCCATCTGCCTGTGGTAGCTGCGGACCACTGTGCACATCCCTGCTCGCGCCTGCTGTGCACCGCACTCTTGACTCCTCCTCCACTGCCCCCACAGCGGCCCCTTTGCCCCGCAGGAGCCTTGGCTTATGCGACTCAACTTCTCCCCAAGCCTGGAAGCCAGAAATCTGAGAAGGCAAATTCGGGACCACGCGACCATGGGCTGCTCTTATCTGTACTTTGCACCATCTCTGAATCCGGGAAGGAAAAATCCCCTTATCCTACCTTATCCAAAGCTAGGGAAGCCCTAAGGGCAGCCCAAGGTAGGGCCCTGGACACACAGAGTGACTGTACAGTAAAGCCGGAGACTCTAAGGAAGTCAGGAAACCTTCTTGAGTCAAAAGTGGTGACAAATGTTGGACACTTTTCATACATGTACTTACCTTTTTTATTCTCTTCAGCTGAGAAGTGTGCATTCTTTTCAGAGGCCAATTTTGGATTGGGTCTTTCAACTTGGGGTTCCTGATTTTTTTTTTTTTTTCAATTCTTCTTATGTTCTAGACAGAAGTCCTTTGTCTAAGGGACAGTTGGCTAATTTTCCCCCCTACTCTGTATTCTCTTTTCACTCTGTTGGCAATCTCCATGTGCAGAAATTTTTAATAAGATGAGACCCCAGTTGTTGATTCTTTATCTCATTTGAAATTCTTTATCATTGTCTTTCTTTTCTCTCTCTCTTTTTTTTTCTCTCTCATTAAACTTTGTTTTAGTGGGTCTCAAAATTCTGTGACAGATTTTTGGTCAAATTGTTTCCATTATCTCTACTCTTTAAAATGTAATAAAAAAGCTGGGCGTGGTGGCACACGCCTGTAATCCCAGCACTCGGGAGGCTGAGGCAGGAGGATCGGTGCGAGTTCGAGACCAGCCTGGGCTACAAAAGTGAGCTCAGGACCAGCCTCAACTGCATAGCCAGACCCTGTCTCAAAAAGACTAAATAAATAAATAAATAAATAAATAAAAATAAAATGTAATTAAAAAAAAAAAAAAAGAATGATAGAAGCTGAATGAATGTTCTTGGATTTGAGTTTGTTTTTGCCCTCTTCTGCCTCCTCCTCCTCTTTCTCTTCCTCCTTCTAATTCTCTCTTTTTAAAGAATATTTTCAGAGCTGGCAAGATATCTCAGCAGACTAAGCACCTGCTTTAGTAAGCGCAGGGACCAGGGCTCAATCCCCAGTCCTGCATGCCATACAGACCCTGTGCCCAGTATAAGCTGAGCCAGCAACTGAGTCCAGGCATGGTAGCTCACACCTATAATCTGAGCACTGGGGAGGCTGAGAACAGGAGGATCACCATGAGTTCAAGCTGTGTAGTGAGAACCTGTGCTAAATACATAAATAAAAAATATTTAAAAACCACTTCACTTTATCCTCCCTCTTTCCTCTGCAGCAGCAGTTCTCAACCTGTGGGTCGCGACCCCGGTGGGGGTCAAATGACCAAAACAAAGGTGTCACCTAAAGCCATTGGAAATCATAACTGTAGCAAAATTACAGTTTTGAAGTAGCCACCAAAATTATTTTTTGGTTTGGGGTCACCGCAACATGAGGAACTGTATTGCGGGGTCACGGCATTAGAAAGGTTGAGAACCACTGCCCTACAGGGTTATATAAATTTTTAAAACAGTAAATCAAATTCAGCCATAGTTTAAATCATCAAAGACAGCTAAACAGTTTTTGCTAAGTCTTTTTCCAGGAGCAGGGATTGAACTCAGGCCCTTGCACTTGCCAGGCAAGCTTCTATTCTACTGAGCTATTTCCCCAGCCCTGCAAAGTCATTAATAAGAGCAGATAATGCCTCTTGTGACCATCATTGCTTTCAAAATACATGTTTGGAATTCTAATGGGGTGTCAATTCCCCAGTGGCAGGATTACAAGAACATACAAACTGGTGATGGTGACCCTTTCAGATCTTTCAGTAATACAGACTGCTGTGGCATGCGTGCCATAAGTTTGCCACCAGTAATACCAATGGTCACATATATATTGTGTCTCATGCTCTTTCATGCAAAATTAACCACTTACTCTGTCCTAAAATGTTCCCACATGGAGACATGGCCTATTTTTGCCTTTTCTGACACAAGCACTTTGCTTCCAGTTCTCAACTGATGTTTGGTTCTGAATGAACACAAGTATGGGTGAATAATCAAATTTTATTTCCCACTCTGTGCTCAGGACGGCACCACAGCATTGCTGAAGGCCGCCAACAAGGGCTATCATGATGTTATAGAAGAGCTGCTTAAGTTCTCACCCACTCTCGGTCTTTTAAAGGTAAGACCTACAGGAAAATTATACCGATCTATAAAGGAAATAGACTGGAAAATAAGCCCATAGTGGGACTCCCATGAATTTTAGTATAATCCACCTGGTTAATGTATTCTTTTTACTTTGTGTTCCTTTTTTTTTTTTTTTTTTTTCTCCTTGTTCTTTTTTCTTGTACTGAGACATGCTTCCAACTTGTTGCTAAAGATACATGGCTGAAATGAGAAGATTAAAAATAAATAAAAACAGTCTATCAGTACCTAGTTTTCCAGAAAAAAAAAAAATATATATATATATATACATGTATATATATATATATATAATAGTAATGAAACTGATAAATTAAAAATTAAACTATATTGGTATCATTTGTAAGATCTGTAAAACCAAGAAAGAACATAGTAGCACCCTTCTTTCTGTTCTCCTGAGCAGAGGACTGTTCTTTGTTTACCTTACATGAAATAAAATTAGCTTCAAATGCCTGAAAATTTAAGCACGTGTGACTCTGACAAGTCCTGAGTCTGCCAGAAAACAGAACCTAGCGAGCCTTTGGTAAGCTTTTATCATGTTGGACCCAAACCTTTCTAAACAGTAGCATACCTCAGGGGCCAACAAATGCTGCAGTCATCAAGCAGTGAACACTGTAGGCATTGCAGGCTGCCTGGGGTCTGCAGAAGGTGCACAGTGCTGTCATGGTCTCGGGAAAGCAGCCAGAGGAAGAGACAAGAAAGGAACAGGCTTGTGTCCCTGTAACCTTTATCTGTGGACCCTGTAGTTAGGAAATTTCATATTTTCACTTACTCTAAAACAGACTCCTTTTATTCCTCTTTAACATCACTTTTCAATGCCAAAGCAGCCCTTGGCTCATGGGACTGCAGAAACAGGTGGTGGCCTTGGTTTGACCCAAGGCCATAGCTTGCTGGCGCCCAAGAATGCACATCCCTGCTCTCTTAAATAGAGGGTGCTACAACTTTTCTACCTTGGCCCAGTGGTTCAGCAGTGTGGGGCTGTGCCCTGAGGTCTCTCAGTGTGTACAGAATCGATTTGCTTCTGAGTAGCTCCAAGAACTTTCAGGATGCCTTCTATCTGCACTGTGTATCTTTAGACTCTGATCTTCCTGTCAGCTAATAACAGAGCTGCTGGTGCCATGTACTGGTCCTCTCCGCTCTCCTGAGGAGCCCCTTCTAGTCTTCCACATACCCAGAAGCCAGAGCCAGAAAGCTGCCCTTGTTAAAATTGTTTGTAAAGTAAGAGTGTATCATCTATAAAACTGAATTGTATGAACAGAGGGAATAGCTTTAAAAATGGACTTTGCAACGTCTAGTCTTATGTCCCACAGGGTTTTTTTGTTTGTTTGTTTTGTCTTATTTTTAGCTTTTATTTTTTACCAGCCATGTTGCAAATAGGCAGAGCTGGAACGCTAGCTAAGATTTAGGATTGTGAAATGCTACCAGGTTAGTGAATGATGCAGGCAACTACAGAGAAGTGCTACTTCCCTGGAACTTTGCTCCTGGAGTGACTTCTTCCTTTTTCAAAATCCAAGTAGTTCTTATTACAAGCCATTAAATAGGATAGTGAGCTTGCAGTTGGGGACAACTTATAGCTAGGTGTACCTTCTGGAACCAGTGTCCTGTTACTACTCAGCACTGATACATGTGTTTACTCTTCTCCACTCCCAGATCCAGCGACATACTGGTTTCAGCTGATCCTTTATTTTAATAAACATTTCTTAAGATCGGTAGCCCTTCTGCTGAGCCCTTCTATGCTCAGCTATGAGCTCACTCAGGGCTCAGGGAAGTGGCTGAGCCCACAGACTTCCCCTTAAGTCCTGTGACTCCACAGTGGGCAGAGTGTCTCTGGCCCAGCGTTAGACACTGGCCCCATGGCTGCTCCTCTGGTCCTGCTGGAAGTGGCCAACCAAAAGTGCAAAGACAGCAAGAAAAGACAGCTTGGCCCAGTGCTGCTGTTTTTTCTGCAGCAAGTTCTGAGTCACCTAAGCGACCAGGCACCCTCGGGTCTGGCTTCCATGTCTCATCTGAGGAGAACACTTGCAGTATTTCTGCTGACCACAGCTGTGTGTCTAAGGACACCACATTGGGCAGCGATGTGATTTCGAAACTACAAGGGAAGATAAGGAAGAGTAAGACTGCTGCTGTGGTCCCACCGCTGAGATGGTTAATGATGAAAGCCACGCCAAGTGCTGGTGGCTCTAAGTCACTCCTGACGCATGCTGTCATTTTCTCTTAGAATGGCACGACGGCTCTCCATGCAGCAGTGCTAAGCGGGAATATTAAAACAGTTGCATTGCTCCTGGAAGCAGGGGCGGACCCAGCCCTGAGAAACAAGGTACTTATTTAACCTGTCTTTTACCTCCATTAGGCCCTGTGCAGAGAGACAAAGCCATTTTCTCTGGCTCTGGTCACGCTCCGTACTTAAGTTATGCCTGAGAGGGGCCTGCAAGGTCAGTGTTAGTAGGCTGTTCTCAGGCAGCACAGTAGGACCCATGTCATTGCTGGCTTTCCATTAACAGTGGTGCAGGCTCCTGACAGGGATGGGGGAGGGATTATTGCCAGGCGTAAGCAGTGCAATAAAGTGCAATTTCACTTTACTCCATACTCAGGTACTCTGAATTTTTATATGTACCTATTACTGGGTCAACATTTTTAATAATAACAAAAACACAGAGGCAGAGCTATAGCTTGCTGGTATAGCAGTTGCCTAGCACATGTGAGACCCTGAGTTTTACTCCCAACACTGCAAAACATAAATAAATATACAGCTCTATACATATACACACATATGTATATACATATATACATATACATTGTACACTCTTCATACCACACAAAACATACATGTACATACATAAGTTTGTGACATTTTGAAAAAGGAACCATTAAGAGGTATCAGTTAAACAGCAGGCCAAAGCCAAGGGTCACTTCCCCCCCATTTTGCTTAACATACGGAAGAATTAGCTCCGCTCTCCTATCATTGCGGTGCTGGACACTAACGTTGCTGCTTATCTCTTCCTGAGATACTCAGGTTTGCTTTCCATGAGCTGGCCTAGCCATAAGATAAGCCACTCGAAGTCATAACTGCCTTTCTTTTAGACCTTGTCTTTAGACCTTGTCCACACGCTTCCTAGAAATCAGCCTTTGTTGATGCAGTAACCAGGACTGAATTATGGCAAAGGGGATGTGTTAGTGCCTTCAAACAGAAACAGAAACTTCAGTTCCTCCTGCGCCTCCCACAATAGTGCCATTATCATCAGGGGTGATGGTCACAGGCACTCTCCCGCCACCCAAATGCCAGGCGCTCACCCTCCCTACAACGACTTGAGTTTGTGACACAGCCTCTTCCTGGGAAGTCTCTCAGAGTCCTCAAAGTGCCTGCCCAAAAGAAAGTGTAGCCTAACTGGCATTATAAGAAATGGAGTGTAATAAGCAGGGCCCAGAGACAGCTGTGGTCTGTTGCTGAAAGTCCCGGAAAGCTGGGATGGGGGAGTTGGGGAAAGCTAGGACTGCAGGTGATGGATGGCAGCTTCATCTGTGGGTTCTCTGTTTGCTGCTTTCTCCCTTGCTTGGAATGCTGTTGGTTGACCTCTGGGTGAAACTCATGATAGGGGAGGGATGGAAGTTAATGGAAATCGTGGTCACATTTGTGACTAGGCACCTGGTCCTCCTTTGCTGAAGTGATTATGCACGAGATCACGCTGACTACCCTAAATAAAGCTGATTTGCTTCAGGGGTTTTTTTGGCTCACAGAGGGACGAATCTCAGTGAGTCTTCTGAGCTACTTCTATCAGGTCTTCTCATTGTTCCTTTCAGCACCGACACATAACATTACAACAGAAAGGGACAAGTGTCCAGCCATGGGACAAGCCATCATCTTAATGGCAGCTCTGGAGCAAAGGTGCTGGGATTCTAGCTGCTACCTGAAACTCTTGAAAGGGTATTACTGGCCTTCAGTTGTTCATTTATTTATTCAGTCAGTCAAAACACTGACTGAACACACCTACCTACTAGCTCTGTGCAGGGCTTTCGGCGATGAATAGGATTTCCACAGCCTCTGCTGCCAGGGAGCTCAGGGCCTAGCATAGAACACAGACAGTTAAGCAAACAGTTGTGATGCACAGGAACAAGAACTAAAGCAGGAGAGGAGCAAACAGTGACTTGGAAGCCAGGGTTCAGACTCTTCTGCTGCAGGGGTCCCAAGATTTCACCCCTGGGTCTTCAGGGCAGATACCAAGGAGAAGATTAGCCAGTGGTGCTAAGAGCCACTCCTCCCTCTATACGAACTCCCAAGGATACAGGGGTCTTGTGGTCCCCACAGCCCCAACTGAACACTGAAAACACATCTCCTGGAAACAATGGGGAAGTACAGTGTGGCATCCGGGACATCAACTGCAGACTCTGCTCCATTAGAGCTCAGAGAGCTGGCCATTAGGGGTAGCTGGAGCGTGAGCCACAATAACAATGGATGTGAGTGTACCCACCTGAGAATGCAGTGGGGACCGGCCAGGAGGAAGGGGGACTGGCACCAGGGTTTCAGGACTATAAGGATGATAAATACAAGTGTGAGGTGACTGGCGAAAAACTGACAACAATATGTGAGACCACGGAGCCCTTCTTAAAATGGCAAAAGGTACAGAAAGGCCGTGTCACTCAGCTGCTGAAAGCCAGCAGGCTGGGAGGCAGGTACAGCTCTTCAGCTCTTTCCTAACTCTCTTGCTGTCTAGCTCCATGCTAAGTGCTCACCGTGCACCAAGAGGTCCTGTAAACAGCCCAGGTCATCCTGCGGGTTTTCTCTGAGACTAGATGGAGCTGCTTGTCAGGAGCATTTCTCTGCAGACCCAAGATATTAAGCCTGTACAACTTCTGCTCTGCAGAAACTGACTCATTAAGGGGCCAGAGAGATAGCCCAGTAGAATAAATGCTTGCCTGGCAAACACAGGGTCCTGAGTACCTCAATCCCTAGTACTGCAAGGAAAGAAAGAAAGAAAAGAAAGAAAGGAAGGAAGGAAGGAAGGAAGGAAGGAAGGAAGGAAGGAAGGAAGGAAGGAAGGAAGGAAGGAAGGAAGTGGCCCAGTCGGGCCAGAGATTTAACTCAGTAGCAGAGCACTTGCCTGGCAAGCATGAGGTCATCAGTTCAATTCCCAGAACAAAAAAGGAAAGCAAACTCACCCAGTAGTAGACTTTGATCCCATAGAGGGACCTCTGACCTACAGCATATCATGGCCTCACTGCCTCTGTCCAGCACAACAGCCCACGGTGGGCAAGAGTGCAGCTATAACACAGGCTGCACAAGGGACCTCTGTGGCAAGCTCGCAGTCCCCACCAAAGCTGGTCCCAGCCAGTAGGCAGTGATTGGGGAACAGAATACAGAACAGAAGGTGCGGACAGCAAGAGTTTCTTCTAGGATCAAACCAGATAAACCAGTGGAGAGTCCAGAATTGGCTGAAGGACAAAAAAAAAAAAAAAAAGGATGAAACAGGTAACAACGTCCACGTACAAGCCCTCTCCGCCATTCTGTCTGCTTGCTTCTCTACAGCTGCTCATAACCTTTGACCTCTGAGGGGCACTAAGACCTAGTCCAGGTGGCTCACCCAAAATAATATTCTCGAGCACATGAAGATGCCTTTGTCACCATACTGACATCTGCTCCGCTGGTACAAAAGCAATGGCGGATAAAGCCCCTGCTGCCTTCATACACGTCAGAGCAGGTCACAAAGCTGTCCTGGCAAAATGTTTTGCAATCTGTTATTAGTAAGCCTGTAAATTTTGTCACCTCTTTTACAAAAATAAGTTTTACTTAGGAATGCCTTAAAGCAGTAAAATAAAAGTTAATTAATTTCATTAAATTTTGGCCTCAAGTACGCATCTTATTAATATTTAATATGGCCAAATGGAAACCTATATAATGCACTTTTGTTATATGCCAGCATACGCCAACTTCCAAAGAATGATTTTAACTGGAGAGTGAGCCAACTACTTTCTACCTGAACAAACAACTTGTGTCCACCTCTATGAGCGTAACGGCTTCCCAGTTAATAAGAGCTTTCCTGATGAATCACAATACTGATGAATGTGATCGGCTCAGTAAGCACAGTGAAATATGTCAAGAGGATCTGCGTAACTCAGTGAACAAATATTTTCCAAATGAACAATGCATGATATTATAAATCTTGTATGGGAAAGAGGCCCGCCTATAAGTGGATGGATCTAGCCAGGTGTGGTGGCGCACACTTGCAATCTGGGAGGCTGAAACAGAAGGAATGCAAATGTGAGCCAAACCTGGACAATTTAGCAAGACCTTGTTCCAAAGTAAAAACTGAAAAAACAAAAAACAGTGCTTAATGATTTATATCCCTGCCTTTCGGAGTTGTTCTGGTGGATCTGGCTGGACAGAAAAGCAACTTTACCAGTGAGCTAAGAAAGCAGTGTGTAGCCGGGCATGGTGGCGCACACCTGTAATCCCAACACTTGGGATGCTGAGGCAGGAGGATCGGTGTGAGTTCGAGACCAGCCTGGGCTACAAAAGTGAGCTCAAAGCCAGCCTGAACTGCATAGTGAGACCCTGTCTCAAAAAGACAAAAAAAAAAAAGAAAAAAAGAAAGCAGTGTGTGATATTTATACATTTGAAAAAGATCTCTGTTTTACTTTAACATAAAGGAAAATCCAGTGGGTTTTTTTCATATTCAAGAGTAAAGTGTGGGTCAGGTCTCCACATTGGAGGCCCTGAAACCTCACCAGCTATGAGAATTAACTAATGTTCATCTCATGCTCTTTCAGGCCAATCAGCTTCCAGCAGAACTGACCAAAAATGATCGCATATTGCGCCTCCTCCGAAGTAAAGAAGGCCAGAGGAAGAGCTAACTTAGCTCCATATTTGACAGACAGGAGAAATTTTATCCACATTGTCAAAAAAGAAACTGCTTTTCAAACAGGGTCAGAAATTCTTTTAAGAACAAATACGCTGGGAAGGCCCCCTCTATGGGTCCCAGCACTTTGTGCCCCAAGTGAAGAAGAGGAACTCAGGGCCCCTTCCCTACCATGTGGTGGGCTCCTCTATACTGCCCGGCACTCAGCCAAGATCTTGCATATTGACAGGTTCCACAGAAACTCCTCAGCAACTATGCCGACTTGGGTCTCTGGGTCCCATTGAAATTAGGGTTTCTGGTTCTAAGTGAGGAGACAGAAAGCTGTTACTTTAAAAGATGGGAAGACTATCTCCAACCAATGGATGCGTTTTCACTTACTCATTAAATGTAGGTGTGTGAAAGCACATAGGTCCATCAGATGTTACATATATGTGTGTGTTGTTCCAGTATAAAATGTTCTCTTACACATAAGATCATAACCATGGTTATTGGGAATCAATAAAGCTCAACCCTGCATTATTGGAAAACAACTCGTGACATTCTACCACATGTTATGGACTAGAGGGGCTAGTGCACAATAGGAAAGGCAAATTCTGTGTTTTCTAATTAATCCTAGTCTCATTCCTGACATGCAAAAATCAATTTCCCTTTCTTGGTGTTATAGGAATGCTCACACACCAGTGGCAAATTTGAGAATCTGGACAACTACAAACCAAGGGAAATTTAGGCTTATCTCTGAGCATATCCTTTGCTCCTATTTCTGGGAATCTGGTTCCCATGCCATGAGTTCAGGTAGGTCCAGTTTCCTGTGCAGTCTTGAACTTGCAACACCACTTGGCTTTATACATTGGCTTTGAGGTTCTCAAATAAAATGTGCTGTATCCCAGTCTGATGTGCCACTATGATGATTGCAGAAGTGTAAACACTAAAAGATGCCTATTAGCACTCAATCCTCACTCATCTATGCATGTATTTGGGTTGCTTGATTCCAAGAAGGAATCCTGAATTTTACTTAATTATTTTCAAGGGGCTAAAAATTATATTCAGCGCACTTTATGATCAATGGTGTCTAACTGTGTCTGTCAGTGCCTAACTGTACTCATAAAAACTAAACATTTTTCCAATAATCTACCATAAGAACCATCAATATTGTTTCTGTTACCTGAATTTTGTTCATTTTCCTGCTCATGTTCTGCCAGTATTCTATGGAAAGATGTGTTAAAATGAAGAGAAATGCTATTATTCCCAAATAAGTTTTACTTGACTACCTGTGGTACAAAACACATCACCTTTAAGGCAGTAAATGATAGAATGTGATTTTTGAAATTGGAAAATATTTCCTTAAATTGGTTTACGATCAGTGCAATCAAAATCAATATATTTTGGTCAGGGTCACAAGTGAAGCTGGTCATGAGCCACTTGCAACCCTGAAAGATGCAGCCTGACCAGCTATACCTTCAATCTATTTTCAAAGCAAAAGATTAGATAAGTCTGTTGCCAAAACACTAGATATAAAACAACTTGGTAGCTAGAAAGCAGTGCCAACTTCCTTATTGACATCCTTTTACTTAGTTATACAAGTACACTTTTTCTCCTATGGAAATTAAAAAAAAAAAAAAAAAAAACTATTCATTTTGAGGAGGAGAATAATGTAGCCTTAAGTACTTTATATTTTTCCCTTTAGTTAAGCCTTTTGCCAAAAAAAGTTGGCTCAACACTGATTGAAAATAAGGTATTAGGGGTACTGACAAATTATGAACTAAATGTGTTTACTAAGGCCTTTTGTCATTGGCCTAGTCCTTAGATTGTTTTTATGTGAATATTCTCAAACAGTGGTAGGGCCATGAGAATGAATCCAGTAGCTTTAATAGCATTTAATGGAGGCCTTCTTACTGTAGATAAGCAGTATATTGATTAGAAGGACCATCTTTGATCTGGATCAGATTATATTATCTGTGGCAGAGAAGATGTTTAATCGGCTACCAAAGATTGAGTGAAAAGTCTGTATTTTGTTTTTCTGAGAGAGGGTCTTGCTGTGTAGTGTAGGCTAGCCTCAAACTCACAGCAGTCTTCCTGCCTCAGCCTTCCAAGTGCTGGGATTACAGGCGTGTACTACCATGCCCAGCAGGGCCTATTATTTTAAAATTACATTCTAGTTTGCACACATTTAAGTTATTCTTGATTTACTCTAATTCACAATTTAGTTAACTACACATCCTAAGACTTAAAATTAGCGATTCCTATGCAAATCATCTGCTTAATTGAACTACAACAGTTTGTAATTGCTTACAACTTGTTTGAGGATACATTCCATGTTGAAATTTAAAATAAAATTAATATACAATTCAGTTTGCCTTTGCAATTTTTCCCCTTTGTTCTGAAAGGTCATTTTGGCAAGATTTTTAAATGCATGGAGTTTTAGAATGAATAAGTCAACTCTGTTACTAAATATGTTGATAGCTCGGATCTGGACTAGATCCTTAGCTTTATTTTGCTAATGGACCTATGATTCTATTTCTACCATACAGAGCTCTTGTATTGGCCCCTAATGGTTTTCATTCAGACAAAAATTCCCATGGGGCTGGGGAGATAGCTCCGTGGCACAAGTGCCTGCCTGGCAAGTGCAAGGTTGTGAGTTCGAACCCCGGTCCCACAAAAAAAAAAAAAAAAAATTCCCAGGATGTTCATTAACAACATTGAAAATAGAAAGTTCCTGACTTTTGTTTTTATGTTGATGGTGCTCTCAGGCCTCCAGTCCTTTGCAATAGCTTTCTCTTGTGAAATACCCAGTAGGTTTGCAGAACTCCCCTGGTAGGAAATACATTTGCAGCAATGATATCAGGAATCCTGAGAAGCCCCTGCCCCCCTCAGCCATTCTGGTTTCCCTCTGTTCTCTCCAACCTCTGCAACCACAAGAAACTAAATCTTAGCAATAACCCTCCCTGGGAGGGATACCAAAGCAGAGGAAAAGAACCCACTCTAATCCTAGGCTACTTGGAACCAGACAGAAATTCCTGCGTTTTAAGGTGGACTTACAGGTTGTAGAGTTGGGAAGCTGAGTTCTGAATTTCATAGCAAGGTAGCTTTGGGGCTAGAACTGGCCAAGTTTCAGTGGTGGTGACCACAGGATGTGTCACTGATTGTTAATAGTAACAAACCAGCAGCTAATGTTTGCCAAAGGACTGTTCTGTTTATTTGCATTTTCTCATCTATCCCAGAACAACAGCCCTAGGCACTGTTAATCTCCAAGTTGGAGAAACCTGGCTCTGTGAAGCAGATATCATTATGTGTTATGATCTTTCCTGTACTGGTCCCATTTCGGTTCATGTCCCTTGTATTTATTCATGCTTCAAAATACAGGAAAAATAAACAAACACAAAACACAGCACGATCATAGTCCTCCTCCTGAAAGGGCTAGTGCTGGCCTCCCAAGGAGGTTAGGTCTCAAAGGTGCAGGTTCATCCCCAAAAGAGTGAGCCTGCAGCTCCGTTCTTGCAGTCTTGCCATGTGACCTCTTCCACGCACACGGCTCTTGCACGCTGTCCCACTAGGCGATGCCACCTTGGCCATCCTCAGCCCTCAGTTCAGAGTGTGTGGTTAGGTAGTCTCGAGGGTCTCTGAACCTTTCTTGGTACCCTTACTGTTCATAGTACTTCGAAATCATTAAAAACTATGAACGCATGTTTTAACAATTAAAGGACCAGAAAGAGGCTTCATCAGCTTCCTCTCTGGCAACCGGAAGTGTGGCTTCCCCTATTTCTGGTTCTTCTTTCCTCCCTCCCTAAGGGTCACCCTCTAGTCCTCAATGAAGAAAACGCTCTTGGGGCTCTTGCTTACTGTAAAGGTCTGAGAATCACCTTAGAAGGAAAGCTTTCAGTTTACAAGAGTCAGGCTCCCCCTTTTAGAAAAGGTTTGACCAAATCAAAAGCACCCGCAGCAAACAAAAATGTGTTGTGGGACAAAGTCCTCCAGAGGAGGGAGTTTCAGTCTGAAGGAAAGCTGACAGCAGAATCACAAGGCTTTCCCACAGACTTAGTGTCCTGAGCAGAAGTGACACCACACCCATGACCGGGTTAATTGTGAACCTCAGCACATTTACTAATGTGAATAACATCGTACCATAAGTCTGAGTAGCAGTGACCCACTTGGTGACGCGTCAGTCATCAACACTGGCACGTAAGTCGTGTGGGGATGTCAGCTGAACATGTCTGTAAAATTTAACTAGCTTAAGTAAAGCATTCTAACAGAACTCGAAAGAATTAAGGGCATATGTTCAATGTACAAACTTGGTATTTCACACCATGGAATACTGTTCAGCACCAAAGAAGGATGAACTGCTTCAGGAAATGCAGAAAATCCTGAGACATAATGCCAAGTGAAATAAAGCAGATACAAAAGACTAATTCCACATATATCAAGTTTGGAATGGGCAAAATAATTTGTTATAGAGCCTGGGCATAAGTGCCTGCTTGGCAAGCACAAAGTCCTTAGTTTGATCTCGAGTACCACAAAAAAAGAAAGAAGGAATAATAATAGCAATTTGTTGTGATATAAGTCAGAGTAGGGCTACTCCTTGTTTCACAGCCCGCAGCACTGCTGATGAGGAAGGAAAAGGCATCAGTGAACCTTACTGTGCGGTAAGAATGTTCTCCATGCTTCTTGTGCGTGCTGGCCACATGGATGGTGGTACCGTGGTCCCCTCCCCAGTCAATGCTCTTGCCCTTGGATAGTCTCCCTTCTCAGAGGCCCAGAGCTCCTCTGTGTGGCCAACAGGGCATGACAGAAGTGATGGCATGTCGCTTTGGAGGCCAGCACGTGAATGAGATGGGCTCTGCCATGCTCTGCCCTGTGTCTGCCCTGGAAAGAAGCTGCCTGCGGAAGCCGAAGCACCCGCGGCAGCACCCGCAGCAGTGGGGCAGAGCCAACGCCACCTCAGCCTAAGGCGAGCTGCAGTCAGACTCTGCAGCTCATCAGATGGCTTCCAGACAGCGCCCTCGGGCTGACCTCGTGGCCACAGCGTCACAAGAGACTGAGCCAAAGCTACTCATTGCACCCAAGTCCAGGGCTGGCAAAGACTGCAATATAAGGACTATTTTTTTGTTTTTTAACCAACTGAGTTTGCTTGATCTTTATCATGTTTGTTTTTGAGGTTCCAGGCGTGCACTATCACAGAGCTACACCCCGAGCCCCAAACTAGATCTCCATATCACTCCTTGCAACACCAAAGCTGTTAAAATTGTACGGTTAACATCAGCAAACATTGTTTTACTCTGAAAACAAACTAATGAAATACCAGCATCCCGAATGGTAGATCAACAGGCTAATTCTCTTAACAAAGAGCTGTTGTGAATTAATATTAGAAGGAAGACAAAATGATAGGAAGCAAAGAGCACAGAAAATAAAGAAAATAATTATTTAAAAAGACAGGCTCGCGGCCCGGCAGGATGGCTCAGCGGTCTAAAGCGCCTGCTTAGGAAAGCTTGGGCGGCTGCAGGGACCACAGTTCGATCCCAGGCACCACATGCTGTGCCAGCCTTGCCCTCAGGGCAGGTTGAGCCAGCCATAAAAATAAAGAAAGAAAGAAACAAAAGTTCTGAAACAAGAAAATAAAATAAAAAATTCTAAAAAAAAAAAAAAAATTAAGATGTGCTATCTACAATTTCTAATTTCTCAGGATAAATATAATTGTGTACTGCAAATATGTACTAATAAAATTCAAATTAAAAAAAAAAAAGACAGGCTCTTGTCACATTGTCTAACTGACCTCATCCTCGCAGTCCTCCTGCCTCAACCTCCCAAGTAGCTGGCATTACAGGCATGCACCATTGTACCTTAAAAGCACTTATAAAAGCATGAAATATTCTTATTTTTGTTTTTAGTTAGAGACATATAAAGTGTCAGCGTATTCAGGCACGGCCATCTGTAGCTGCCGAAGGCTCGAAGTGCAATCCCTGCAGAAGGCAACTTGACAGGAATCAGAATATCAGCACACATGTCCTTTGATTTGACAATATAAACAATTCCCAACACTTCTCTTGTAGGTTATTGTGAAGCGTTAGAGCCAAAGCAGCTTATGATTGTTCCAATAAGCAGAGCCAAGGAAAATGTCCAGCAGGAGGCAGATTAAGTAAATAACGGAGTGGATCAAAATATCGGTACTGCAGGCCTTCCCCTTTAGTCTTCCAGGGAGATACTTTTGTCTTGAGTCGTCTTTGCCCTCTCTCTCTACAAGGGAAATGTCCCATAGCTTTTAGATTTTTGTCATTTAGCATCATGAGAAACATAGTGGGCACACAAAAAAGATTCAAGGTTCGAGAAATCCAAACCAGCTCAGGGAAGGGAAGAAGTCCGTGGAAAATGAAAGGCAAACTTACGAGTTGTTATTGGGACTACGTGTACCCTTCACAGGCACTACTGAGGAAGGAAAACACAACCCCCAACCTGCTAGATGTCACATGTCCTCTGAGTATTAAAAATGAGCTCTGAGTTTTAGGAGGCTCAGATCAATAGCCTCCAATATTACAAGCTTCACTGGTGGCCCACTGCAATTGCAGAACATTTGACTGTGTATGCATCTGCTTCCTCTTAGTCCAAAGAGAAGAATTTTCTTTTCCTTTCTTCTTCTTCTTTTTTTTTTTCTTTCCTTTCCTTTTCTTTTTTTTCTTCTTAGCAACATCAATAGGGTGGTGGGTCATGCCCACACACTATGCTCTGTAAAACTATTGTGAGGACAATATGCAATGTGTCAACTTTTAAAATAAGAAAGGGGAAAAGAAAAAAAAAGTAATGTTGATTGAATGTGTGAATGTTTAATTGTTTGATCAATCTTATATACCTATATGTATTAATCTAAACTGATCTGATGATGAAAATATATAATATAACCATTGTTAAATTCATACAATAAAAATATCAAATAAAAAAAATGAGCTCTGAGAGACAAAAGAAGTTAAGGCCAGGACAAAGTGTATTAGAGAAAACTCCTGAGAGACAGAAGGGCTCCTGAACGAGTGGCCACCAAGGCTGTTCGTCAGGGGTCATTTCTACAACAAAATCACAACATGGGTCTGAAGTATCTCAAACTACACTGAATCTATAGGATTATGAGTATAGCTGCTTAGCTAATCCTGGTCAATAGGAAAACAGCCACATAGCAAGGGTACCTGTAAGAACAAAGGCGTTTGGGGACAGGGAGGGGAGTGTGAGTCCAGGTGTTCCGCTCTCCCACTGTGTATGCCACGCCTGTCTAGGCCACTGGGCCAGGTGGTGCTCACTGCAGTATAATCTCAGGTCATCAGTCATCTCTAGGAAGACATTGATTTTCCATCCTGACACTTGGCTTTCTTCAGATGCTCCTATAACACAATTCTGATGGCTTTATGTTTTTATACTGACTATTTGGCAACCCCATCCCTCTCTAACTGTATATTAATTTCTATCTAGCTTAGCTGTCTATAATACTAGATATTCAAGGTGAGATTGTTTTGAAACCCTTGTTGATTGGTGACCTGGTTTTTATTGGCTTGACACAGTTCTGAGACTGACTCATGCCTAAGTTCTGAGGTGTTATGGAACTGTAATAAAACCCTTCATGGCTATTAAAAGTAGTGACATAGGCTGGGTGGTGTGGCATACGTCTGTAGTCCCAGGACTTAGAAGGCTGAAGCAGGAAGATTGCCAAGAGTGAGTACATTGAACTCACTACATAGTGACCTCAAGGGCAGCCAGAGCTACATAGCAAGCCCCATCTCAAAGAAATCAAAACAAAATGAAACACAAACTGTAGTGACACAGGTTATATTGCAGGCTGAAGGTAGAACTTAGTGTCACAGCACCCTCCTGGCCAAGAGCAAGGTCCTGAGTTCAATTTCCAGTACAAAGGAAGAAAGAAAGAAAGAAAGAAAGAGGTGGCTGGGGAGCTAGCTTGGCAGTGTAAGTGCCTGCCTGGCAAGCTCAAGGACTAGAGTTCAATCCCTGGTACCGCATGCCGTGCCTGCCCTGGAACCCAGGTCATGCTGTGCCAGCCACTGAAACTGAACATGGTGGTGCACACCTGTAATCCCTGTGATAGGGAGACTGAAACAGGAGGATCACTAGAAGTCTGAGCTGTGTAGCAAGACCCTCCACCACATAAATAAGTAAATAAGATAAACTTTTTTTTTTTTTTTTTTGGTGGTACCAGGGATTGGACTCAGGACCTTGTGCTTGCCAGGCAAACACTTTTTCCACTGAGCTATCTCCCCAGCTCTTAAAAAAGGTTACCTATCACACTTACATATATGTTTTCAACAGCTTAGGAGAGGGTGTTTCTTCACATTTACAAAGATTATACTTTTAGTAATTCTATTTTCCTTCTAGTTGTGTTCTTTATTGTTCTGAGATCGACATTGAATGGCATTTATAGAGGTAGTGGCATTGAGTATTCTTTTGGTACAGCATCTACAGGGTCTCACTACGTAGATCAGACTCATAGTGATCCTCCTGTGTTCAGCCTCCCAGGCGCTGGGGTTACAGGCACGTGCTGCCTCAGTGCGCCCAGGGGCCAGGCCGGCACAGCACACAGGGGATCGAACCCTGGCTGATGAGCTCTGCCTAAGCAGGTGCTTTAGTTCGCTGAGCTATTTGGTCAGCCCTAGCACTGAGCATTCTTTAGGCAAACACAAAAGTCTTTCTTAGAATTTCAATCAGGTTAAAGCAATTTTTGTTAAAGGAGAAAACAATAACCAATGTAATGTGGATTATTCATCATGGTGGAATTAGAAGTGATTTTTAACAATCCTTGTCTCTAAATTTTTGTGGATTTTTGAATCCTACCATGAGCAGATAATTATTTGATCACCAAAAAACCTGTGTCCCTTAAAAATAAGGTAATTTCTTTATAAATATTCTGTAGCTTTAGGGGCACTGTTGAAGCTACCGTAGGAAAAAATATTCGTAACAGCTCTTTTAGTGTTCTGAGGTGGCTGTGCTGTACTCTGTGGCACACCTGAATCTGCCCATCTGAGGCCCACACGCATCTCATGATGTCTAACTGAGCCTTTATTAAAATCAGTCATTGTCTAAGGACAAATTTATAAAACTCTTAAAATTGAAAAAAAATTAATTAAAAAATAAAAAGTCATGTAGAAAGAGGAAGAGGAGATGGAAGAGATCAGTGGTAGCTTCCTTGGGAGAGGACAAGGTATAAATAAATAAATAAATAAATAAATAAATAAATAAATAAATAAAAATAAAAAGTCAGTCAATAGCCTTTGACCATGCTCTGGCTGCTTGGCATATGGTTAGACTGCTAAATTCAGTTAGCTTTGATTGTCTAAATAGCTGGCTAGGTCAACCTGACCACATTCAGCTATAGTATTTGCATTTTTTCACTTAAAATATGTATATATATGTACATATGTCTCAATCGCTGTCATATATATGTATGTATATATACACATATAAAATATAATATATATGTACATAAAATATATTTTTATATAACATGAATATATATTTATATATTATATATGTATATATATACATATATAAAATATGTATATATAAACTATATAGTTTATATATATATATAAACTACCTTTTTCCCTTAAAATATATATATCTATATATCTTCAGTTTGACCTGCTTCAAGGACTTTATGCTTTATGCCCAGAACAGACTGGCCTGGTCAAGGATGCATTCAACTCTACTTCTTCTGCTCAAACCCCTCTCCTCCAAAACGTTTCTGTCTAAACAATTCCTTTTAAGTAAACCTGCTTATAATAAATCTGCCTGACAACATATGACTTGATTTCTATAATCATGTAACCGATCATGTAATAACCAGATATTAGTTCCGTACTTCCTGTTTTCAAATTGCATTTAATCTGAACTCAAAACTCATTCTGGACTAATGATTTGGAACTGGGTCCCATCAGCCCATTAGTGTTAATTAAAGTCACCTTCCAAACTACTTATGTAGTGCATTTTCCTCTTGGTCCTAGATTTCTCCTGCAGCAATTGGGGCTTTTCTCCATAAGAATCATAACTGGAATTGAAAGGGTAGCCATCTCACCAGGACCCAGGAAAGACATTACAGCAAGGGTTCTAGAATTTGACTATTCAATGGAAGCATAAGAAGGGCTTGTTAAAACACTCAGGGCTGCCAGATGTTGTGGCATATGCCTGTAATCCTAGCACTTGGGAGACTGAAGCAGGAGAATCTGTGTAAGTTCGAGGCCAACCTGAGCTACAAAAGTGAGCTCAAGGCCAGCCTGAGTGGCATAGCAAGACCCTGTCTCAAAAAGACAAAAAGAGAAAAAAAAAAAAACACTCTGTGCTGGGCCCAGACCCATCACTTCTTTTTATTATTATTTTCTTTAATGCATATAGTACAGTGTCTGCAAGGTCTTCCTACATAGATCAGACTCAGTTATCCTGTTTTCAGCCTACCAAGCCCTAGATTACAGACACCCGACACCACACCCAGTCTCAATCGCTGTCTCAGATCCCCAGCCCCTGCCTTTGCCTAAGCAGGCACTTTAATCCGCTGAGCTATCTGGCCAGCTCTGACCCGTCGTTTCTTGACCTATGAGAATCCTGAGGGTCTGTATATCTTCTATGATTCTTCTTGTCCCCAGTTTTTATTTTTAGTAGTCCACATTTACGGTACCCAGTGACTACATTTCCTATAGGGAGTTGGTACACGTACATTCGCAACCTTTTGGTACCCTCCACTCAGAGCTGGTGAAGAAGTCACCAGGGAAGATCCAGGGCAGAAGTGCAGAGGAAATCCTACTAGTTCCGTTGCAGGCCAGCGGGGTAGGTGTCTTTGGGTTTAGCAAGGCAGGAGGCAAGAGAGCAACGGCTGCAGCATCACTTGTAGGCTACCAACAGGAAGGGCTCGGCTGTTCTATAACTGAGTTTGGTCATTGCTCCACATGGAAATGTAATCTCTTCATTGTAAATAGGTTTCCACTGTTGAGAATGAAGCGTTTACCTTCCTTTTTTTTAACTTCATTTTGATTTTAGTGCATGGTAAAAGGCATGGGCCTAATTTTACCTTCGGCATGTGGAGAGCTGGTTTGTCCAGCACCATTTATTAAAGAGGCCGCCTTTCTTTCAATGAACATGTGTGGCTCCTTTGTCAAACATATGATGGCTGAGTGTGTTTGTTGTTGTGTCTACATCTTCCATTGATCCTCAGGTCTGCTTTTTTGCCACTACCATGCTGATTTTATTATAGTAGCTTTGTAGTATAATCTCAGGTCAAGGATTGTGATGCCTCCTGCCTTTCCTTTGTCACTCAGGATTGTTTTTGCTTTTCTAGGTCTTTTCTGGTTCTAGATGAATTTTAGGAATATTTTCTCTAGAG
Organism: Myocastor coypus; assembly: GCA_004027025.1. Classification (NCBI taxonomy): domain Eukaryota; kingdom Metazoa; phylum Chordata; class Mammalia; order Rodentia; family Myocastoridae; genus Myocastor; species Myocastor coypus. Next base: position 26,468 of record PVJA010010898.1, read on the forward strand.
TTCTTAGGTATACTAATGGTATTTTAATCAGGATTGCATTGAAGCTGTATAACAATGTTGGCAGCACTGCCATTTTCACAGTGTCGGTTGTTCCTATCCATGAGCAAGGAATAGCTTTCCATTTTAAAAAAAATCCTCTTCTATCTCTTTTTTCAGAGTACTATACTTTTCTTTGTTGGTTGTTTTTGTTTGTTTGTTTTTTGTTTTTGTTTTTTGTCTTTTTGAGACAGGGTCTCGCCATGCAGTTCAGGCTAGCCTTGAGCTGACTTTTGTAGCCCAGGCTCATCTCAAACTCACATCAGCTCTTCTGCCTCAGTGTCTCAAGTGCTGGGATTGTTTTAATTTTTTATTACCTAAAGAGAATACAAGGGGCCAGGGATATAGCTCAGTGGCATAGGCACCTGCCTGGCAAATGCAAGGTTCCAAATTTGATTCCCAGTACCACCAAAAATTTAAAAAATAAAAATAAAAAACAAAGAGAATACAAAATAGTAAAAAATAAAAATGTTATAGAACTTCACCAAACAAAGCAATAGCAACTTGACCATGGTTGCTGCATTGCATAATGTTGTCTTCAAATTAGTTATTCAGATTATCAGCTATAAGCATGGAAAATTTGTTTTAAAAAGAGAAGTAAAAAGTTGTAAGAAATTAAAAAGGACAAGAGAAGAAAAGCTAAGCATCAACTGCTCCCTTCTGCAGACCAAAAGAAATCAGCAGCACAAGCCACCTTGCATACATACATATCTCTCCCCCACCACCCCATCCTTTTCCTCATCCTACTTTCTCTTTCCCTTTGAACAGATTCTTTCCCTTTCCCAGTCTCTACTGTACTTTTCAGATTTTATTTACACTTTCCAGTTCTTACACTCGTAAGACAATATGATGTTTGCTCATGCATGTCTGATTTATTCCACTTATGAGTATGGTCTCTGGCTGCATCCATTTACCTGTAAAAGCTTCAATTGTATCTTTTTTATAGCTGAGTAATACTCCATTGTGTAAAAATAAATAATATGTAATTCTTCAGAAATTTGTGTGTCATCCTTCCTCAGGGGTCACACTAATCTCTGTATCCATCCAATTTTAGTATAAGTGCTGCCCAAGTGAGCAGCACTGTATAGATCTTTTACTTCCTTTGTTACATTGATTCCTAAGTATTTCTTTTTTCTTCCTTCCTTTTTTTTTTTTTTTTTTGTTTGTTTGTTATTGTGAAAGGTGCGGTTTCCCTATCAGAACCTTTGTTTGTTTATTCATTCATTCCTATGGCCGGCTCAGCCCACCCCAAGGGCAGAGCTGGCGCAGCATGTGGTGCCGGGGAGGAACCGCCATCCCTCCCTCTGGGCCCTGTTGGTGCGTTCTTATTCATGTATAGAAATGCAAATTCAAGGGCTGGGGAGATAGCTCAGGTGACTGCCTGGCAAGTGCAAGGTCCCGAGTTCAGTCCCCCGTACCCTCCCCGCAAAAAGACATCAGAAATGCAAATTCAGTAGCATAGGAGGACATGAAGTCAACATCTTTTCTTAACTTGAACATGACTCCAACTGATGCATTTTAGTGACCTACATAATTGAAAGTTGAGGGAACGTTACTGAAAATGGGTAGCACAAAAATAAACACAAGACAAAAGGATATAATAAGTAAATGGCTCAAAAACGAAGATGCCTTCCTTTTATTTTTGTATTACCTGACTTCACTGAGAAAAAATGCACTCTGGCCAAGCCCCTAGGTTTTTTCTCTGCCCCAGCTTCGAGCTGGGCACGGCTCGGCCAGCAGATGGCGTGGTCCTCGCGCATTGCCCAGTGCGGTTCCGCAGTAAACAGAGGGTGGCAGAGGCCCCCGCCCCTCCGTGGGATCAGACGCGGTCACGCCACTGCGCATCACCATCGCCAGCTTTGCTACCGATTCCTTTTGCGTAACTGGGTTTGACAAGGACGATAGCTGAGATCTTACCCCGGCCAAAATAAACAGGCACTGCATTAGTGACGGGGCCAATCTCTGGTTGATTACAAGGTCTGGCTAAACCCCCAGGCTGCCCACGCTGCGATCCTGCCTCCTCAGCACCCTGAAAGTGCAGGGATTGCAGGGATTCCAGGCTTGCGCTGGGACGCCCGAGAATGAGGTCTTCACTGGGAAAAACGTCTCCAAGCATTCTTATGGATAAAGCCTTCTTACCCTCTCCAACCCCGGAGAAAATAGGAAAGCAATAGAAGCAAAGCATCGAGACCAAAGACTGCCAGCACAGCTCCACAAATATCCTCCTCCGGGCTGGATTCGAGAGGCTCAGCTGCCCGGGTCTGGGATACCCGAGGTCGCAGGATTGAGGACCTGGGAGAAGTCGCGGCGGTCGGAGGCACCAGGTGGACGCGGCCCCGCCCTCCAGTCAGCCACGCCCACAGGGGAGGAGCCTGAATGCCCACCCCTTCCTTCCTGACTTGCGCGCGCAACCCGGCTCCGCCCGCGCTCGCTCCCTCCCTCGTCCGGCCTCCGACCGAAGGCGACTGCGTCAGGCAAGCAGCTGCCCCGGCGCCGGGCTGAGCGAGCCGGAGCACCGTACGGCGGCGGCAGCATGGACGTGCGAGACCAGGCCTTCGGCCTCCTACTGTTGCTGCTCTGCGCCGTGCAGGTGAGCTGCCCCGGCGACCCAGGCGGGTGGGTGCGCGGCTGGCCCGGGCCGGGGGCAGGGGCGGAGCGGCGGCCAGCGGTGCCCGGCGGTCCGCCGGTGCAGCCAGGAGGAGGTCCTGCCTCTCCTGCTTCGGGCTCCCGCCAGTCGCTCCTGGCTGGAGTCTTGAAGAGGGCGATGCGGAGGCTGCGTGTGTGACCTGCTTGAAGCCCGTTTCAGCTGTGGTTCCCGAATGTCTCTACTCACGATGTGGCATCATGGGGAAGGACAGTGGGCAGAAAGGGGTGCAGACCTCACTTCTTTTTATTGAAAAAATCTCCGTGCACACGAACTCTCTTTAGAAGATCAAGAGTGCAGGTTGCTTCTTGCCACCTCCTTGCTAACATCCTAGGAAACTGAGACCCACGGGATAGCCGAATTTCCTCTGTCAGACTGTTTCTGAGTCCTTTGGTGGCTTCTCCTAGGTTTGATAGCCGCGGGCACCGGCTCCGCACTGCTTCGTAAAGAAAAAAAAACCCTAAGGCATAAGGTTGTGAGTGCTCCAAGTGAAACCAGATCGAGATGACCGAGAGAGCGTTTGGGAATTCTGGAGCCTTTGGCCCCTGGCTCCCCGTAAGGAGGCCGTCAGGGAGGATGAGAAGGCGCAGTGGGGAGAGGCAAAAGAATCCCCGTGGGCTAGAAAGATCTGTCTTTTCTATGTAGTGCTGACAGGATGATCGAGGACCCTTTCCTTGCGTGCGTGCGTGTGTGTGTGTGTGTGTGTGTGTGTGTGTGTGTGTGTGTGTGTGTCTGTGTCTGTGTTTGTGTCTGTGTCTGTCGGAGAGAGAGGTCCCAGATGTGTGCGCTTGCAGAGGAGCTCACATCTCGTATCAGGGTGAACTCCAAGGTGCTTGGTTGGGAGAAAGCACAGAGGAAAACTTTGAGAGAGGCAGTTGGGATGGAGTCATGGGCTCAGCCGTAGGTCATTCACTGGCTCAGTGGCTTAGGGTGTTTTACCCTTGGCTTCAGCTTCTTTTATTTCTTTTTGCTTGTTTGTTTCTTTGAGCCAGAGTCTCACTGCAGTTCAGGCTGACCTTGAACTCACTATGTAGGTGTAGTCCAAACTGACCTTCAACTTGCAGCCACCCAAGTACTGGGACTTGAGGCATGTATTACCATGCCCAGTTATTCCTTTGAAGGTAAAAGTAATACTTGATGGAATTATTTGGTTTAGTAAGTAATGTAGCATATGGGCCTAATGTTCTCACAAACTTGAGAAATTGTGTGCCCTGGAGAAAACACAGCTATTCAGTTTCCTGAGCATTCCAGAGCAGGAGGAGACCTTTTATTTCAAAGTAGTGTCCAAGGCTGTTGGCCAATTGATATCTTTTTTTTTTTTTTTTTTTTTTTTAGTATATTTGGAGTAGGTTAGAGTTTGATTGTGAATCTCTTACACAATACCCAGGATCCTTTTTGAGATCAGCAGATCTTAACTAGAAGCCCCACTATTGTTAATATTTTAAATTAACTCCTTTTTATCTAGAGGCTTTCAGGGCACCTGAGAGGAGGTAAAATCAGGAAGCCAGCCTGGAGAAGGGTGTGTGTGCTTTTAGAATTCACAGCAATGATAGCAGCATATCAGGCTTCAGTGTTGAGCACTAATCATTTCTATCTTAGAATTACAAGGTGACTGTCTTTGTAAGGTCTGAAGTACATTTTGGGAAGATTTTTTGCTTTCTTAATTTTTTTGACTTAGTCAATAACAGTCTTTAAGTTGTGTGTGTACAGAAATAGCTTGAGAAGTAATATCTCTCTCCAGGATTCAATTTTATGTTATTGTTTTGTTTTAATTTTATGTATTTGCTACAAGGTCTCACCATGCAGCTTGGACTTGCTGGGACTTGGCTCAGTGTGCCCTCAGGGCAGAGGCAGGGCAGGGCAGCACCTGGTCACCATGTTTGCTCCACTGAGCTATCTTGCTGGCCCTGTTTTTTTGGTTTTTGAAACAGGGTTTCATTTTTTACTCTAGGCCAGTCTTCAACTTGCTGTGGATCCTAGGCTAGCCTTGAATTCTCAGCATCCTTTCTGCCTCAGCCTCCCAGGTGAGATGCGCAAAGTGTGCACCATTCCCAAATGTTTAGCAGTGATTTTTATAAGATTTTCCTTGAGGGACTTGGAACCTAGTGAAATCTGAGTGGAAATTAAGTTCTTGTGTGGCTTTTCCAGGGGGGATTCAGAGCAGGTTAATCTTATAGTCTGAAGAGGGGAAGAACAACCATTTGAAATCAGAGTAAATTGAGTAAACTTTCCAATTGGGAAAGTTGGCTGATGGAGTGATTAGATGTCTTACTAACGAAAGTAAGCAAGGGAGAATGGAGATTTTTTTATTCTAGCCAGTGGGCAGAGCGAAAGGCTCGCTGAATGGATCTTTGTATTTCTCCGTGTTTGTTATGTTACCCAGAACAAAGAATCCCTCTGATCATGAAGACAGTGTGACCTCTCTTCCTCACCCTCCACTTATCTGAAATGAGTGACACAGAACCTACTGGGAAGCCTGATTAGGCTATCTCTAATCCGATCTCAGGTGTCCCTTTCTGCTCTCTCACCCACAGCTCTGTGAAGGGAGTCCTCTCTTCAGCCAAATGATTTGCTATCAAAACTGTATCTGTCTTTAAAGACATTAGCCTGTTCCCCAGGTCCCACCCTTCCTCGGAAGTGCTGAGTCTTTATTTAAACTACTGCAATGGTATTTGCTACCTGGCCAAAGACTTTGAGTTAAAAGACTGAAATGTAGGTCTGCACTCTTCCCAAGAGTGACCCTGGCCAAAAGCGCTAATCCTGTGGAGTTTCACTTTCCTTCTCTATAAAATTGGCTAATGTCTTGCTTTCTTGTTGCTAAGACAAAATGCCTGACACAAGTGAAAGGAGGGAAGGGTTATTCTAGCTCGGTTTGTAAAGGCTTCAGTCCACAGCATGGCAGAGGGGCGGGCAGAGGAGAGCTGCAGCCAGCATAGCAAGCAGGAAGCCAAGAGGTCGGAGGAGCAGGGAAGGAGTCTCCAGGTCATGCGCCCAGAAGCTCACCACCTCCAACCAGACCTCACTCCCAGCATCACGCTCATCTAGTTACTTAAAGAGAATAAAATAAAACAAAATTTCAGAACAGTAGGAGAATAACAATGGTTAATACATGCATATTATTATCTTTAGTTACTCAGAGAGCATGTACGTGTCCAAACAATATTAGCACAAACCTTTCTTCTCAATGAACTAGGAGAAATTAGATGACTATCTTATATACGTATACATTATATTTTTTTGCTTTTCCTTTTCTCCATTGCCCCATTCCAGTTTCCCTTTCCTGTTGAAGTTTCTTGCAATGTTACAATTTCTATCTAGGTATTGTACATTTTGAGTCTTACTCTTTCAGCTTCTCACACTGAAGAGATAATATGATGTTTGCACACTTTTATCCATTCCTTGGTTAATGGGCATTTGGGTTGTTGATGAGCTCTAGCTATTCAGTGGACCAATGTATGATGAGTATCACATTCCCAAGATCCAGTCACCTCCCCAAAGCCCCACTTTGACCATATGAGGTTTTGGGGGGCACCTAGATAGAAACCTTAACAGCCAACAACTACACTGCTTCCTAGTAGTGTATGTCAAGAGACAGGAATATTTTGGATTAAAATACCAGCTTGTAGGCCTGTTGAGGGACAGAAACTATATGACTTTCAAATATGGCTAAGACTCTTATCATAGACCTTTTTAATGATTAAATCTTTAGGCTAAAAAAAAATGGGTTTGGAGAGGGATTTAGCAGGGTGTGGCTCTCAGATTTAGATTTAGACTTTGTTTCTGGTGAGAGAGAGTGGTGGTGGCTGGCCAGGGTTTTTTTGCCTGGCCCATGCTGCTTAGCCTTAACCTGAATAGTTTGGCAACAAAACTATAAAACAATAAAAGTAGACAAAGCAAAACCTGTGACTGGTACAACTGTGCTATTGGGAGTTTGAGAAAAGCTGTAAAACTTTATTCATCTTCTTATCCCTTTCTTACGTGAGAATAAACACTCAGGTTAAGTTCTTCAACATAAAATAGGAGCTCCAGGCACTGTACAGGGCACAGAGATCAAGACCACTAACCCATTCACAAAGCAGACCGTGCACTGTGCAGTGGTGTGCATATGTTGGTTACTGTCCTTGTCCCATTCAATAGTTGATAAGGGAAAACTAGATTTTAAAAAATTACAGTGCAGTGAGAAGTGATTAAAGACAAAACACTACAAGGATCCTTTTTCGGTGGAGGAATCTTTCGAGATGGGCACTTACTATATAGTTCAGGCTGGCCTTGAACTACCTTTGTTGTCTAGCCTGGCCTTGAATTCACAGTGATCCTGTTTTTTACCTTCTGAGTGCTGAGATTACAAATATGTACCGCTATGTACAACTTTAAATTTAAAATACGAAAATAGGGCAGGGGAGATAGCTCAGCAGTATAAGCTCCTGCTTGGCAAGTGTAAGGTCATACATTTGGTCACTGGTACAAAAAAATAAAAATTAAAAAATATATAAGAGAAAGTTACCTACTTGCCTACAATAAAAGGCCATTATTTCTTTGAACGGGGTGAATATTATAGCATCTAAATTATCTCCATAAAGCTAGTAGGGACCTGTTTTATTTTACAGAAAACTAAAGACACACACACACAAAATAGCTGCCTGACTTTTATGTAACACTCTGCTGCTGTCATAGAGTCTTACTTTGCCCTCACAAAATCCTTTAGTGTAGGAATAGTTTTTCCTGTGCTACAGTATATAGGCACTAACTTAGCATGGGAAGTCAGACCAGGCTCCACAAAGCACCTGTCATGTTTATGTAATCTCCTTGACTCCAGAGGAAGCAGCAGGCAGTGTGATTTCTAAGCTAGATTCTTGATGCCACTCCTGCCACCCCATTCCACCATGTCCTCACTGGTCAGGCGTGTGTCCCTGCTCCTCGGAGCACAGTGGGCAGTGGAGTTACCATGCCACCTCTGACGCCTCCTAGACTACGAGTGGGTGGAGGGCCCAGCTGTTGTGGTGTGGCTTGTGAGACTGTGAGTCTTAGGAAGTGAGTCATCACTTGACAGCTCACTAGGGCAGTTCTCAGGATGGGAATAATTGGCATTGCCACAGGTAGACAAGTTTGTGGAGAAAAATGGCATTTTTATGGAGTCATAGTGGATTGAACAACGGTGTCTGGTGTGATACAAAATTCTGAGGCTATAGCACTGCCCAAACTACACTGGAGTTTGATATAGCAGCTATGGGGTGCAAAAAGTAGGAAGAAGAGAGATGTAGCAAACCTTTGCTTTGGCTGTCACAGTCACATCACCTGTGAGTCACAACCTCAGAATGTCACCTGTAAGGAACTTAGTTTCCTTACCTGTAAAATAGCCCGAGTCTACCTCTGAGTGTCTGGGAAGTAAGTGAGGTAATGAGAGAAATCACGGAGCTATATGCCTGGCACCCAGTTGGCGTTCGGTCAGTACTTCTGATGCAGGAAGAAAAAACTGATCTGGGTGGATGACCTGCAATAGGAAACCTCCAAATGATATAGGGAAAACTGATCTCCCAATCTGAAAAGTACCTGGGACAACTTTGTGTTCTCTAAAACCAAAGAATGGCCCGGCGGGATGGCTTAGTGGTCTGAAGCGCCTGCTTGGGAAAGCTTGGGCGGCTTCAGTGACCGCAGTTCGATCCCCAGCACCACATGCTGCGCCAGCCCTGCCCTCAAGGTGGGCTGAGCTGGCCATGAAAATGAGTGAATAAGCAAACAGGGGTTCTGAAACAAGGAAAAATAAATAAATAAATAAATAAATAAATAAATAAATAAAAAATAAAACCAAAGAATGAATTTTAGGAACAAACAGAGGTAATGAGCAGAATATATTTAGAAAGAAAGCTCCTGTCTGAGACAGAGACAAGAGGGGGGTCCTGAGTGGGTGTCCTCTGGGACAGGAAGGGGGTCCCAAGTGGGTGTCCCCTGGGAATCTGTCTTTTCCAGGGACTTTTATAGAGGAAAACCATGTGGTGAGGCGAGTCTAAAGTTGTGAAGAAGATATGGGAACTGGCTTAGGTGGGCATGAGGTGGGACAAAGCTGTGGTCAACCAATAAGATTACAAGCACCATTGCTCAGCTAAAATTGATTAAAATTGGGAAAGTAAGTCATGTAGCAAGCGGGCAAGAACACAGAGCAAGGTCTCTTGGGGTGTGTGCTGGTGTTCAGTGATTGATGCCTACTTAGAATATTAATCCCTGATGCTCACCCTTAAGGAAGTATGTAGTTGTTTTGGTTTACTCTTCTCTTAAGATCTAGCCCATAGTGGAGGAGTGTCTGTCTCTAGTCGCAGAGTCACCTTGTCTTCCATGTTGTCCTCGAGGGCCTGGCCCTGTGTGACTGCCTGTAATATTTCTACCTAACTCAGCTGCCTACAACACCCCCAGTTCCTGCTGCAGCAGCACTGACTGCAGGCTGCGTGTAGGGTCAGTCTCCTGCTGATGCTCAGCACTCCTGCGTGCTGACGTGTGTGCCCATAAGAGTGGCCGTGTGGTTGCTCACGTGTTACAGAATGGCTAGAGAGGCTTTCCTGAGCTGTCCTTATTACTGTTGAAAGAAGCTTCCTGATCAAGCCACAACCTACTCATTAAACCCTGGGCATTTTGTGACCTAGACTTTAAAGGCAGGGACTCAGTAGCCTTGTGATTACTCAGTTTTAGCTTGAGGCCAGAGTGACCAGCATTTCTCGTTATTTCGCCTCTTATGTAATCCAGTCAGTTCTCTTCAACTCATGGCTTCTAAGTCTGTGAACATGGGTGACAGGGAATTTCTAAAGAACTATTACATCTGGGTCAGCCCCTGGGGTCTTACAGGGAAATCAAGACAAAAACAAGAAAAGACTCTTGTGATTCTCATAAATGTAAGCTCTGCGTGATCTCAGACCCGGAGCTAGTGTACTCTGACTTGTTTTTATAAAAATTTTTATGGCACATACTCACTTGCTCCCCTTTACTTGTCTGTGGTTGTTTGATCTTCAATAGACATAGAGACCTTAAGTGCCACAGCCTGCACCTCCAGTGTTTGGCCCTGCCCTAGGATGAACAGGGAGCTTGTGGACTGTGACAGAAATGCGTATGGAGCACCAGAACACGGTAGCTGGGTGACAGGATGGGTGTATGGTCCCCAGCCCAGTGCCACCTCTGTTCAAGGACGGCATCCCCAGTTAGACAACCCCAGAAATACATAAGGACTCAGAGTGCAGGGTACATGATTCTTGGGAGAGGCTTCTAAAGAAGGCCTAATTAAGGAGGGTGTTCCTGGACGGGTAAGACTGGGACTGGTGCTGGAAACTGTGAGAGGGTTTGTTGTTCTGGGGCTGGAGGCGTGGACTGGAGTTTGGCCTTCAGGATCTGAATGAGTACAATGAAAGGCAGTCCTCAGAGTCGAAAACCAATCTGTGAGAGGAAGTTACAGTTTCCTTGTAAAAAGGCAATTTAAAAGTCACTGTACTTGTGTGTCCCATCTCTGTATGCTTACTTGGGAGAAATTAAAGCCAAGAATGCCTGGGTCTCCTAAGTTAGTACTAGTGAAATCTGAAAAATAGGATGGGTGGGGCAGTGCAGGAGAACCTCAGTATTCCATATTTCATATGCACCTGTGGTGTGTGGATATTTGGACTGGATGGATATTGATTCATAATTAAAGAAAAATCTGTAGCCACTTATTTTTAATATTTTAGGAATTAGCAAAGCTTTTAGGTCCTTAAGTAATGTAATTCTTCGGGTTATGACAAGATTGTTCTGTGATCATAAGGCTGAACTGTGAAAAGCTCATCATCCTTGGCACTTGGACCTGACTGTGGTTTGAAGATGTCCCTTAATGCCTTGTTCAGCAGGAGGCCTCCGAGGGGCAATTAGGTCATGAAGGGTCTGCTTTCATGACTCCCAGGAGTGGGTCTGTTAGCTTGATCCTGAGCCTACAAGGGCACCAACTCAGCTTTCTTCTTTTCAAGTGCTTACTCTCTGCCCTTGTGATTTTTACCATGGAAAGATGCAGCCCCCCCCCCAGTCTTGGACTGGCCAGCCTCAGCACTGCAAGCCAGGTAAACTCTGCTCATTATAAATAACCTGTCTCATGTATTCTGTGGTGACTGCAGAAAACAGCCTACAGAAGCCTCCTTGATTTCTGTCAGCCTCTGACAGGGCGTGTTACTAGATGGTGTTGCGCCCTGTGGTCCTTAGTCCTGCTACCATCTGATATGTCCGGCTTCTGCTTGTTTAACCACACTCTGCAGGCCTTACCCAGGGCTTTCACCTGCCCAAGGACATGAGCTCATGGCTGCTGCTGCTGCTGCTGCTGCTTTTTTTGTAAAATACACATTTCCACCTAACGTCATGTTTAGCAACACTGACTATATCACGTTGTGTGCAACTATCACTACCATCCGTCTCCTGAGCCGAGTTCATGTTTTTATTAGACACATTTTTTCACTATAGTAAGCCTCAGAAGTTGCTGGGCTTTATTTCAGTATTGGACGTAATACTTCTTCCCCAACTGAATATTATTAACTATAAAATCCAGGATCTTGAACTTTATGTCATCATTGCAAAAGTGGCTTTTATGTTGAAGATTAGCTGCTTTGTTTAAGAAAAAAAGAAGAAATAAAGAAAAGTGGGTTCCAGGTGCAGTTGCTCACATCTGTAATCTCAGCTACTAGAGAGGCTGAGGCTGGAGGCTCACAGATTTCATGCCAAGCTGGACCATATAGTGATGCCTGTTTCAAAAAGGGGTGTGGCCTGTGTGAGCTCAATTTGCAGGGTGCGCCCTTGTCCCTGTGAGTCTGTGGGGATTTTGTGTCACAGTCAGCTTGTTTATGAATAAAGACCTGGCTGCCTGCGGTGTTGCAGTGATTTTGAGACTAGAATCCAGTGGTACAAACACCAGCAAAGTTCTTCGCAGGCTGTAGAGCTGAGCACACCCATCTTTGCCTTGTCAGGCCCCTGGGTTCCTGGGTCCATTCGGAGGTGATCTGCAGTGCAAAAGAAGGAAAGCTGCCTCCCAGCACCCCGGGCTGGCTCTGCAAGTCTCAGATGTCACCTCCCAGGAGTCCCTTCACCTGGGTCACCCTCAGTTTCCTTATCTGTCATTTCAGGTCCTACCTCCCATATCTGATCAAAAGATTCTGCTAATAGGGACACTGTTGGCTAGGGCCTGTATTCTGTGTGTGTGTGTGTGTGTGTGTGTGTGTGTGTGTCCTCAAGGAAGTTCATAGGGAAAGCTTGGAAGTGGCCTTAGCAGGTAGCCTGGGGTAAGGTGGGATGCACTGGGGAGAGAGGCTGAACCCAGCAATGCAGAGGCAGGTGGGTCACACCCTGTGTGGGACAGGAACAGAGCAGACTCCACTGTTAAGTGTGACACTCGGAGGTACATGGACAGAGCCAGGAAGGGGCCTCTGGAGCTTATCCCATAGGCAGCAGGCAGCTGTAGGCTCTGAGCAGCTGAAAACTGTGTAGCCACTGGAGGAGGAGCCACGTGGTCACTGTGTTTAGGAGATGCTCAGAGCAGATGCAAGAGGAAGACAGTGTGAAGGAGCCCAAGGTGGGCTGGCTCTGGGAGGTGCCTGGGGGTTAGACTCCCTGGCAGAGGGCCTGGAAGAAGAAGAGGCAGCTGGAAAGAACAGCTTCCTCTGGAGCACCAGAGACTGTCAGACAGGGAGTTGGCAGTGCTCCAGGAGAAGGTGGGGATCATTGAAAGCTGAGACAGGTCCTACATGGAATTAGAGCAGTGTGCTGGGCCTATGGGCTCACACCTATAGCCCTGTGTTATGGTTTATGTCTAGTTGTCCCCCCAAAGCCTCGTGCAGTCATGGGTGGGGACTTCTGGAGTTTGAGACTTGACTCATGATCCACTGGGATTACGTATTTTACTACTGTTGAGATTATGGTCTGAGTACTGCTGAGACTATGAGTGTGGCCTGAGGTGGATAGGCTAAGGCAGAGAGCCTGAGGTAATTTAAAAAGAGAGACAGACTCGTTTGCTGTTGCTCTCTGCTCCCTGGTTGTTCCGTTGCCTCTGTTGCCATTGTTGCTGTTCCACCGCCATGAACTGCTGCTCTCTGCCATGTGCCACTAGGGCCCTGGAGCCAGCCACATATGGACTGAAACCTCCAGTAACTGTGAGCTAAATAAACCTTTCCTTCCTTCACTTTGGGTGTCAGGTATTTGTCCCAGCAACAAGAGAAAAGCAACGAAGACACCCTGGTACTTGCAAGGCTGAGGCAGGAGGATTGCTGTAAGTGTGAGACCAGCCTGGGCTATATAGTGAATTCAAGGCCAGCCTAAATTACATAGTGATATCCTGTCTCAAAAAATACACACACTTAAATATTTATAGCTGAGATGCTGTGGTTCTACCTTAGGGCTGCTGTGGACAGAATGTCTTCAAGAGAAGCAGAACAAGCCCAGAGAAACCTCGGGTGTTTTCTTCAGGTCTTCAGAACCTCTTGGCAGAGGTATCAGACTATTGGAGAACAGAAACAAGAGTTCTTTACATCTGATTGTGTCATGCTTTGTAGTTTACTAAATACAGTATATATGTATGTCTATAACTAATGTATGTGCAGACATACGTATAGATCACTCTTTGATCTTTACAACAAACCTGTCAGACAAGCAGAGATCATAAGCTGCATTTCGGAGGTAGGAGGAGCTCCCAGTTGGCATGGCTGGGTGACGGGCTAGGTGTGTGAGCAGGCACCAGGCGTGATGAACTCAACACCAGCACTGATCGACTGCCTCTTGAGAACCCAGGCTCTGGACTGAGCTTGAAGGCTCTGCCTTCTCCACCCTCTCCCACCAGTTGGATAGAAACAGCTTTGTCTTGAAATGAATGACGTAGGTTAAAAAGGGTTGATCACTGTGGAAAGGAATCTAAACAGCACTGGGTCATCTCGATTTACTCCTGGAGCACCAAGTGCTGAGTAAGGGAAACTCAGGTTCCAGATGCCACTTCCTGTGCCATTGATGCAGGAAGAAAAAACTGATCTGGGGCACGTGACCTCCAATAGGGAACCTCCAAATGATATAGGGAAAAACGATCCCCAGCCTGAAAAGTACCTAGGACCAGTTCGTGTTCTCTAAAAAAAAAGCATGAATTTTAGGAACAAATGGAGGTAATGAGCAGAACATACTTATTAGGGGAAAGAAAACTCCTGTCCAAGAGAGGGACAGGAGGGTCCCAAGTGGGTGTCCCCTGGAAGCTGTCTCTTGCAGGGACTTTTTTTTTTTTCCCAGGGACTTTTATAAAGAAGACATGGGAACTAGCTTAGGCAGGTATGAGGTGCGACAAAGACTGTGGCCAGCCAATGAGATTATAAGCACCATTGCTCAGGTAAAATTGATTAACATCGGTATCCAATGGGAAGGCAAGTCACATAGCAAGTGGGCAAGAATACTATTGAACTTGGGCCCGTGATTCTTTCTAGGGTCTTTCAAGGTGATTGATACTGATTTAGCATATCAGTCCCTGATGCCCACCCGTCTTACTTAATCTTCTATCATTGCTGGGACAAATACTCAACACTCAAAATGAAGGAAGGAAAGGTTTATTTAGGTCACAGTTACTGGAAGTTTCAGTCTATATTCGGCTGGCTCAAGGCTGAGTGGAATAGAGCAGAGAGCATCCAGTTCATGGTGGTGGAACAGCAACAAAATGGTGGCAGAGGCAACAAATCAATCAGGAAAGCAGAGCAACAGCAACAGCTTGAGTCTGTTTCTTTGTCTCTCTTTATATTGCATTCAGGCTCTCTGCCTTAGGATATCCACCCTAGACCACACCCATAGTCTCAGCCTTACTCAGACCGATAATCCCATCAGTACTAAAACACAATCCCAGGGATCACGAATCAAGTCTCAATCTATAAAAGCCATGCTCCATGATTGCATCAGGCTTTGGGGGGACAACTAGACATAAACCATAACACTACCCTTGAGGAAGTATGTAGTTGCTTCTGTTTACTCTTTTTTTTTTTTTTTTTTTGTCTTTTTGAGACAGGGTCTCACTATGCAGTTGAGACTGACCTTGAGCTCACTTTTGTAGCCCAGGCTGGTCTCGAACTCGCACCAATCCTCCTGCCTCAGCCTCCCGAGTGCTGGGATTACAGGCGTGAGCCACCACACCCAGCTTCTGTTTACTCTTGTCTTGAGATCTGGCCCATGGCAGAAGAGTGTCTGTCTCTAGTTGGAAAAATCACCTTGTCTTCCATGTCGTCCTTGAGGGCCTGGCCCTGTCTGACTGCCTGTAATATTTCTATCTTATTCAGCTGCCTACAACACCATGGCCAGGCCAGGACTCGGTTTCTGTTAGCAAAGATCTGTGGGGGGCATGCGTTTTGGATTGGGCCCCTGCACTAGCTAGGCCCAACAAACCAAACCAACGTAGAATTCAAATTGCAGCATAAATTTTGGTCAGTTGCAAAAGATCCCCAAACCAGTTAACTAATGAAACACTAATCATTTGGCCAGTTAGTTACATTGCGTTCTGTGCCTCTTTTCAGTTTTTCTGTAAGTGACATCTGATCACCTTTTTGGAGTTTGGGAACCTGCTGTGGTTCTGGTGTCTGCCGGATTCATGTATTGGTTTGTTTTTCCTTGCTCAGATAAACTGTAGGAAATTTATCCTTAGGACTTTTAACTCAGTGGTGAGGCTTGCTTGACAGCCAGTTGAGAATCCTTTGATGGCTGAGGAGGGTGGTGTCTTCTATTTAAATTATATGAAAAATATCAGGAATTTCCTCTGCCGCCCTAATTAGCTTTTGCCTCTTCAAACTTCAATCACATGGAAACCCTGAGTTGCATTTCTTTCCTCAGAGGTGTTAGGTCTAGTTGAAGGCTTGTCACTTCTTCATTTGGATGATTTCCTTTCCTTGTGACCTAAATATATGACTTCAAGTGAGTGGAGAACGAGTTAGTCATAATTTTTATAATAGCAAAAGGAAGTACATCAACTCTTCAGATTCCTGATTGTGCATACACCCCAGCTTGGATGGTTGTTTAGTTGTTACTTCAGGTCTTAGGGCTTCAAGGACTGTTGTGGGGTTTGCGCCCTGTGGCATTTGTGTCAGCCTCTGTTTCAAAGTTCAGCAGCCCTGGACACTGAAATACAACCTGCTGCTGCCTCTGCAGTTTTTTTGTTGTTGTTGTTGTTGTTGGTTTTTTTTTTTTTTTTTTTTTTTTAGAATTTTTTATTTTTTATTTTATTTATTTTTTTTCTTGTTTCAGAACCTTTGTTTATTCACTCATTTTTATGACCGGCTCAGCCCGCCCTGAGGGCAGGGCTGGCACAGCACGTGGTGCGGGGGATCGATGAACCACGGTCCCTGAAGCGGCCCAAGCTTTCCCAAGCAGGTGCTTTAGACCACTGAGCCATCCCACCGGGCCCTGCCTCTGCAGTTTCTGCCCCCGGGGAGATCAACATAGGCTGCCTTAGGTCTTTGCGTTTCCTGTAGGTCTTGTGTCAGTGTCACTGGGGAGAACCTGTGCTGGTGGTGCTTTCATGGCTCTTCTCCAGGGCATCTTGGGAGCCCTAGTTGCTTCCAGGTATCTTGGTTTTCACTGTGTGACAGATAGTGACAGGCCAGTGGCCCTGGCTTGCAGGGTCCTCCTAGGCACTCTGAGTCCACTGTTGCGCAAAATGTTGGCAGCTCTGGGCTGCAGCCTTGGAGGGAAGGGTGCTGATTCACACTGCACCTTCCTTGCTTGAGACTTCTCTGACAGCCTCGTGACTCTCACAAGGGGAAGATAAGTGGCTCTTGAGAAATCTTTTCTTAAGAGATTGAAAAAACATTTTTTTAGATTGCTTAGATAATTTTCCTTAAAGTTAGCGCATGGGCTCCTTTCTTTCTATTTAAATCTAAAGGACTTCTTAAGAGGAACGAAAAGGAACACCATGTCCTGGCGCTTGTAACTGATTTATTTATTTATTTATTTATTTATTCTGCAGCCTCAGATTCATAGTGATCCTCCTGCCTCAGCCTCCACAGTGATGGGATTATAGGTGTGCACCACCACACCCAATTTTGGTAACCAGCACATCCTGTCTGGGTTTTGGGAGCCAGCACAGCATGCAGTACCAGAAATTGAGCCTGGGTCCTTACACTTACCAGGCAGGCACTTAGACTGCAGAACTATCTCCCCAGCCCCACTGTTGATATTAATTAATGTAAAGTGGAAATACCCTTTTATTATTTAGAGCATTACACAGATGTATAAGAAATCATATCTTAGCACTAACTTGACCATTTTGGCTTTATTTTGATTCTAACATGGAACTGTAGACTCTAGCGTCCTTTTAAGTTATACTAGCAGGAAGCAAAAATCACTAAACAGATCCACTTTAGGCATTTGTTCTGTTTTCATTAATATTTTCAAAATGTTTAATAACAGTTGCCTTTTGCTGTGAGTTAATTTTGCAGGTAGCCCTAGAAGGCTCTGTCATGGTGCTTGGGTGCTATTACAGCTGACACTGGTTTTACCACTGAGACTCAGCTGAGGCCTCATTTTGTGTGGGCTCTTTGTAGGTGTTTTCACAGTCCTGCATTTGGTATGGAGAGTGTGGAATTGCATCTGGAGATAAAAGGTACAACTGCAAATATTCTGGGCCACCGAAACCACTGCCAAAGGATGGGTACAACTTAGTGCAGGTAAGCTTGTTGTTTTGAGCACAAGGAATGTACACCCCACATCTCGAGGTCCTCAGGAATTAGCCTTAAGTGTGTGGTGGAGAGAGGGTGGAGGGAAGGCTAAGAATGAGCTTCATCTTCTCCCAGACTCTAACCTGTAGCACCTGATACAGAGACAGTAACTCCCAAGCTCTGATTTGTCGGGAGCTGACCTTCTGCCTGTCATAAAGTTTCCCAGCAATAGCTTGTTGGTACAACCTTGGTACCTCCATCCAGTATTACTCTTTGAAACTTCTGCAAAATATATTGAAAGGTAGTTTTTTTGGTTCCTAGATTTCAGGACTTTGCCACTAAGAAGCTGTGGCTTCCTTCTCCACACCCACGCCTGTTGTCTTTGTGGTTTCTCCACAATACCAGAAAAAATAGAAATTTTGGCTGCTACTAGGGTTTTGCTTTCTAATATCAGTTTGTAGGGTGAGGGGTTTCTTTTTTTTTAATTTTTATTTTAGGGAAGGGTCTACAGGGTCTCACTACTAGATCAAACGTTAGTGATCTGCCAAGAGCTGGGATTACAGGCCACCACACCCAGTCTCAGTTGTCTCAGTACACCCTGGGGGCCGGGCTGGCATGCAGGCAGGTCTATTGTCAGTTTTACCATCTTTGATAAGCAGGGCTATTAGAAAAGAATTGGAAAATCAGGGTGGAAAGACTGGTTTTAGGAGTCTAGGATTTATCAAAACCCATGTCATGTCGCCATGATGATAGATACACGCTAAGGTGCTCCTGTCATGATAAGTAGTAAAGGTTTTGACTTTTCCTGGAGTGACTAATGGAAATCACAAAAGGTATTCTGATTAAACTTAAACAAAAATTGTACACAGACATTAAACGATTGTCAGGAGAAGAAAGAGAACTTCCAAGCAAGGAAAATATTAGAAGTGTCTCTACAGCCTCTACTTATGAATCCCGAGTTTGCCAGTAGAGCATTTGATAGCCTTTTGAGAGATTTCTGCAAGAGCCTTGGAAATCCTTGCCTCACCCTCCTCATGCACCTAAAAGGGATTAAATGAGTGAGTTGTTTATTTCCCTGAGCATCCTGACCGCTGCTCACCTATCTGCATTGTCTCCCTACAGGAGCTCTGTCCAGGATTCTTCTATGACAACGTCAGCCTCTGCTGTGATGTTCAGCAGTTGCAGACGCTGAAAGATAGTCTGCAGCTGCCGCTGCAGTTTCTGTCCAGGTGGGTTGGCCAGGAGACAGAATGAATGGGGTTAGCTACTAATCAGCTGTGAATATTCAGGCTGGCCTGGAGCTCACTTTGTAGCACAGACTGGTTCTCAAACTCCCAAGGATCCTCCTGCTTCAGCCTCCTGAGTGCTGGGATTACATGTATGCACCACCATGCCTGACTCTTCAAGTTTCCTTTTAAAAGTCAATTTACTGGGCCTGGCGGGATGGCTCAGTGGGAAAGCTTGGGAAAGCTTGGGCAGCTTCAGGGACCACGGTTTGATCCCCGGCACCACATGCTGCGCCAGCCCTGCTCTCGGGGCGGGCTGAGCCGGCCATAAAAATGAGTGAATAAACAAAGGCTCTGAAACAAGAATAAATAAATAAATAAATAAATAAATAAATAAATAAATAAATAATTTTTTTTTAAAAAGTCAATTTACTGGGGCTGGGGAGATAGCTCTGTGACACAAATCCCTGTTTGGCAAGTGCAAGGTTCTGAGTTCAAACCCCAGTCCCACAAAAAAAAAAGGTCAATTTACTTGTTTTATTTTAAGAAAGCTTTATTACATGTCATGAGTAAAGGGGAAGCCAGGTGTGGTGGCACACTCCTATAATCCTATCACTTGCGAGGCAGAGGCAGAAGGATCAGTATGAATTTGAGGCCAGCCTAGGCTACATCTTGAGACCCTGTCAAAAAAAATAAATAAATAAAGGGGAAGTACTCAAACCGACTCAGCTCTCTTCCCAGTTGCACTCAGTTGAGGCTCGATGTCCTCTGAGATGCCCTGGCCCATAGG
This sequence comes from Myocastor coypus, assembly GCA_004027025.1. Classification (NCBI taxonomy): domain Eukaryota; kingdom Metazoa; phylum Chordata; class Mammalia; order Rodentia; family Myocastoridae; genus Myocastor; species Myocastor coypus. The sequence goes on from PVJA010010898.1 coordinate 45,815, forward strand.
GTGTCCGCGTGAGGGCGAGGTTCATCTGGCAGCAGTGTCTGGGAATGGTGGGGGGAGGCCTGCTTCCCAGTGTCCTGCCTACCTCCCCTGCTCTGTGTGCCATCCTGGCCTCTTCCTATGGTAAATGATGTGCTAGACTCAGGTCCTCAGTGCAGCTGGGCTTGGGTCACTGTTAAGCTTGTTCTCAGGAATTAGCTGGTTTTATCAGAGTTCACTTCCAGTCCTGTTTCCTATGAGCTGGACTAGTGCAAAGGATTGCACAACAGATGCTTTTCACTGTGTCTGCCTAGCAGTTTTCAGATGCTTGAAAGAACAAGCCAGCGGCATAATGTTCTTTTTTTTTTTTTTTTTTCTTGTTTCAGAACCTTTGTTTGTTTATTCACTCATTTTTATGGCCAGCTCAGCCCGCCCCGAGGGCAGGGCTGGCGCAGCATGTGGTGCCCGGGATCGAACCACAGTCCCTGAAGCCACCCAAGCTTTCCCAAGCAGGTGCTTTAGACCCCTGAGCCATCCTGCCGGGCCCCCATAATGTTCTTTAGAACAGCAAATTGTGGTACCTTTGTACATTTTTGAGACTTTAGCACTCACAGAGGTAGATGGGGAACAAACATAGAGGAAAAAATGCTGTCACCCGATACCACTGTGACAGGGCACAAAGCCACCTTCCACTGGAGAGCCCTGCATCCAACCACAATGGGCAGTGCAGAGTAGACACCACCCTGGGCTGTCCTCTCAGCACCTAAGGGTGAGTCAAGCCTTGGAGGCTGCCAGGCCCTGCTGAAGGCTGCTGCCATCAGTGGAGCCAGAGTATATCCCTCGTCACCTGGTTGAAAGACATTTATTTAGCACCTGCTCTGAGTGAAGCAGATTGCCAGCTTTTACCTGTGTTATCAGAGGCATCAACAGCTTGACACACACAACATGATGGAATCGTGGGATTTGATGTGTTGGAGATTAAATGAAATAACATGTAAGGAGATTTGTAATACATGGAAAACAGTAGAAAGCTCTACACCCAAGGAGTGATTCTTGTCCGGATGGGGTAGTTGTAGTTTCTGGTTTTGCTGCAGTAGACAACAGAAAAAGAGTCACTGTGTGTCTGTCTGTTTCACTGGAGCAAAGGCTTTGGTCACCTGGACTGGATCAGACTAGAAAGTTCTCTCCCGTGTTGCTGTTGAAAGAATGCAAAGCAAATGAAGCAACAGCTTTTGTAGGGGACAGAGGGCCCTTTGCTACATAACAAGTCAACACTAGCAGTTTAAACCTTGGACCTGAAGGACAGCTGTCAGCTTGTGGCTCTCACGAAACCTCTGTGTTTCTGAGATCTATACAGCAGCAAACACCACAGCTGCCTTTTTATCTTTAGAAGCCACACAGAAGTCCTTCTGGGTTTTTGGAGGCCTGGAGATTACCAGGGATGTGGAAGAAGGTCTTTCAATAGATTAGAAATGAAATTTTAATGTGATGTTCCTCACTTTTTTGCTTTACTTCTTAATCAGAATTGTCACAGCTCCAGGATAAAGTTGTCTCTAAATCACAAATTCAGAAAGTCTCTTTCTGAAATTACATTGCAAAAAATAAGTGGAATTATGGCAGTTTTTTAAAACTATTTTAACATGCAGTTGTTTGTTTTGAGACAAAATCTTATTATGTAGTTCAGGCTGGCCTCCAACTCCCAGAAAGCTTCCTGCCTCCTGCTGGACAATCCCCAGCCCTCCGGAAACAGGCGGCTTTCTGTGTGGCTTCTAAAGATACAAAGGCAGCTGTGGCGTTGCTGGCTGGTAGCTCTCAGAAGCTAGACTTGCATGAGAAACACGGCTGACAGCTGCCCTTGAGGCCCAAGGCCTGAGCACCTGGCCTTGGCTGTGGACGCTGTAGGTGTGCGGCTCCATACAGGGCTCACATGAGGTCTTATGAGTTTGTGGGTTGAATTTGGTCTCATGGTAACGCACTTGTCTCTTTTCAGGAAACTTCGAATGTTTACCCATATTAAGCATACCTTTCTTGCCCTGTTTTGTGGTTATATAAAATATAACTGTCTTTTTCTTTAGATGTCCATCCTGTTTTTATAACCTAATGAACCTATTTTGTGAGCTGACCTGTAGCCCTCGTCAGAGCCAGTTTCTGAATGTTACAGCAACTGAAGATTACATTGATCCTGACACAAACCAGACAAAAACAAATGTAAAAGAGTTACAGTACTATGTTGGACAGAGTTTTGCCAATGGTAGGTAAACTTAATTATTCTTTTTAGCTAGCAGTAGGACAGTGGATTAAGTTGTTCTTTTTGTTGTCAGGGCAAATACTGTGAAAAATTACAAATTTTAGTTCCCATGGACCTGAAATGAGAATTTTTGCTTTGCTTGTATGCTAGGATTGAGCTACAACTAATAAAACTATCTCTTTTAAAGCATTTGGTTTAACCTCTTGCTAATTCCTAAATGAGCATGGGGCAATTTTAGTATGTATAACTTTTTTTTTTTTTTTTTTTTTTTTTTTTTTTTTTTTTTTTTTTTTTTTTTTTTTTTTTTTTTTTTTTTTTTTTTTTTTTTTGTCTTTTTTTGTCTTTTTGAGACAGGGTCTCACTATGCAGTTCAGGCTGGCCTTGAGCTCACTTTGGTAGCCCAGGCTGGTCTCGAACTCACACCGATCCTCCTGCCTCAGCCTCCCGAGTGCTGAGATTACAGGCGTGCGCCACCACACCCAGCTAGTATGTATAACATTTTAATACTCATCAGAATGCTTGTTCTAGCAGCCTTGAATTTTTTAGCCTCATGAATTACTTGTAAGACATTAGAAGAAAGAACAAAGAAACATGGTTGACAGAGAAAGATAAGAGATTTTACTATGAGGAGGCATGTGGCCAGGAACAGCAAGTAGGCAGATATGTTGGGGTACAGTGGGGAGCACAGCTGCTTCCCAAGCAGTTGACCCAGGGTCAATTCCCGGCCAGTGCACCAAGTGTGACAGCAAAGCTGTGACCAAGGACTAAGCAGCACCCAGGCTTGGAGGCAAGAATCTGCTTCATTACGCCACAGGTCCCAGCTGAGATCATTCCCAGGAAAGTTGGGCCCCAGACAAGGCTCAAAGAGGGAGCTTTTCACGGGTGCAAAGACTGAAGGACTTGGCATGTGTGGCCTGGTTCTTACAGTGTGCATCATGGTAACCAACCATGCATTGTAGTGACCAACTGTTTCAAAGAGACAGAAGTAATATGAACTGAAGTACAGTAGAGGTTAAGCTAACAAAACTGAAATATACTGGCTGGGGCCCTACTTTCTGCTATCTTTCAATCAATAAGAAAAAATTGTTCTCCCCAGCACTAATCATAGAGGCAGTATAAAAGAGACCATCTGTTGAAAAAGACTGAAATGAAATGGTTCTGAGAGGAACTGGGCCATAGAGCAAAGGAACAGACAAATTAGAAATAGAACAAAGTACAGGATATCTTGTGAGAGATCACTGAAATAGACTAAAAGATAGGACTGCTGATTAGCCATAGCTCAGCAAAGATGCCCAAGAGCAATCTAAAAAGCAGTACTACTAATAAGACGAGCAAAGTTACTGAGTATAACAGCAATATTTTTTTTTATTTTATTTATTTATTTTCTTGTTTCAGAACTTTTGTTTGTTTATTTTTATGCGGCTCAGCCTGCCCTGAGGGCAGGGCTGGCACAGCATATGGTGCCAGGGATCAAACTGCGGTCCCTGCAGCTGCCTGCAGGTGCTTTAGACCACTGAGCCATCATGCCAGGCCCCTATAACAGCAGTATAAAAGAGGGAATTATAATGACTAACTGCACATGTAACAGAAAAACTTGAATAGAAAAAGGATCCTGTTCATAAAAGCAACAAAAAACAAGATATCTAGGAATTAATCTTCCAAAAGATGTTGCATAAAAGCCATTCGACTACAGAGACAACATTCTTCCCAGAAACAGAATCATATAGTATGTGTAGATAGTTGATATATACCAAGGGCATTACAAGTCATGGGGGATTTTATTTTTATTTATTTTTTTAAGAATTTTTTAATTTTTTTTTTTCTTGTTTCAGAACTTTTGTTTATTTATTTATTTTTATGGCCGGCTCAGCCTGCCCTTAGGGCAGGGCTGGCGCAGCATGTGGTGCCAGGGATCGAACCGCTGTCCCTGCAACGGCCTAAGCTTTCCTAAGCAGGCGCTTTAGACCACTGAGCCATCCTGCCGGGCCCTCATGGAGGATTTTAAATGGAGGCTTGATACTTGGGATGAGAAAACATTGTATTCACCTTAAAAAAAAAAAAAAGGAAAAGAATATATAAACAATCTGTATGGATTAAGATCCTAATCTAACCTTGGAATGTTTTAGAAGCAAATATGGGCTATCTTCATGACCTAAGATAAGGAAAGATTTCCTGACCTAAGAAAAAGCAAAAATAATAAGTGATAATACTTATGAATAGTGACCATTAGCATCTAGAGCAATTCATGAAATGCAGGTTAAAACAATGAACTGTTACTCATACATTATTAGATGGGCACAAATTTACAAGGTGGCCAGTTTCAGCTGTTGGTGGGGATGTGGGGCAAGGCAAATGCTGATGAAGTGCACACCTCATAGCCATAGCTTGGCACGAATATTTGAAAGCCCGTTGAAGCACAGTTTTGCAAAACCTGTGATGTCAAAGATAAACACACCCTAACCTGCCCAGAGGCCGCCTTAAAGAAACCCATGTGTGGGGGCCTGGCGGGATGGCTCAGTGGTCTAAAGCCCCTGCTTGGGAAAGCTTGGGCGGCTTCAGGGACCGCGGTTCGATCCCCGGCACCACATGCTGCGCCAGCCCTGCCCTCGGGGTGGGCTGAGCCGGCCATAAAAATGAGTGAATAAACAAACAAAGGTTCTGAAGCAAGCAAGCAAGCAAGCAAGCAAGCAAGCAAGCAAGAAAGAAAGAAATGAAAGAAAGAAAGAAAGAAAGAAACCCATGTGTGTGAACAGGGAGACTCAGATGAAAACATCTGTTGTAACATTGTCATTGACCACGAAAAACTGGAGACATCAGAAAAGGAAGGGACGAAAGTCACAGGCTGGAAGAAAGTATTTGCAAAAGGTATACTTGTTGCAGTACTGTTATCTAAAGTATACAAAGAACACTTAAAACTCAACAATAAGAAAGAAAACAACTTAGTTGAAAAATGGGGAAAACATTTGAACAGACATATTACAAAAGAAGATACACAGCTAGTACGTAAGCCAACAAAAACATGCTATGCATTGTGTGTTGTTAGGAATGTTCAAATTAAGGGCAACAGTTAAATAACTTGTTTAGAAAGATCAAAATCCCCAGCGCTAACACCACCAGCTGTGATGGTATGGTGTAAGTGAATTCTCATTCATTGCTGATGGGAATCCAGAACGGTACAGCCTCTTTGTGAGGCCATTTGACAGTTTCTTATAAAGTCATACACACACTTGTTGTGCTCCTTGATATCGACCCAACAGCAGCTTGAGTCCTAATTGCCGACACTTGGGAGCAACCAAGATGTTACTCAAGAGATGAATGGGTAGCAAGCTGCAGTGCATCCAGATACAGAAAAATATTTAGCACTAAAAAGCATGTAAGCTGGGCTGTCACATGGACACAGGGTTGTTTGTCCAGCAGAAATGATCATTAGGACCCAGAAAGTCGACCTGGGCCTTGGGCTTCCAGAGAAAAAGAAGGAGGAAGTAGTCAGAGAACCAGAGACTCAATGCACAGCTGTAAATGATGGGAATTATTTTGCTGATAATAATCCTGTGAGGGCCACAACCCCCTCTAGGACTGTAAGCCAAGAGCAGATGTCCTGTATATGTTTGGTGAAGAAAAAAAAGAAGATAGGCTACAGCACCTTTTATGAAGAGCTCCCAAAACCTGAGCCCACATTATGAGCCAGCCACACAGAGAAGTCACCCAGCTCCAGGAAGCAGGCCTCTTACCACTCAGAGTCTATCAGTGGGGAGAAAAGAAGAAATCCTTGCCTTTGGCCATACCGAAGGTCTCAGAGATAGAGACCTCCTCCAACCCCAGTCTGGGTAAGGAGGCAACCAGGGTTGGCAAGAAGCCCAAAAAGCACAGGAAGAAAAGAAAGGACCAGGATACCATTGCCTGCTCCATGCAGGACCCTTGGCTCTGTGAAGTGGGAGATGCTGCATATGGAATCATGGTGGGGAGGGGAGCTGAGGAGCAGGCAGCCCTGGGGCAGAAGCAGAAGCAGGGCAGCTCCAGAGAACACAGCAGGAAAGTGAAGAAGGAGGTCCATGAGGAGGGAGACACCCTCCTAGGCCATTCTGCACTCTCCAGGTCCTTAGAGACCAACCCTAGGAAAGGAAAGAAGCAGCAAGTCAGAGCTGAGGTTCCAGGGTGCATCCCACTAGGAGATCACTAACGCCACAGTGAAGAAGAAATCAAAGGCTAAGAAAAAGGAAGAAAGGGCAGTTGTTGAGCTGGCTCAGAAAAGAAAGAAAAAGACAAGAGAGAGCACAGTAACAGACCCTTGGAAGGAAGAGCCACATACAGACCTGGAGGTGGTGATGAGGAAGAGAGGCAGCATGGATGGGGCACACATAGACCAGGTGAGGAGAAAGGCCTTGCAAAAGAGATTGATTGGGAGTCAGGCGGGATGGAAGCCTCTGAAAGTGGATGGGAGCCCATGTGGCCAGTGGGATACTGCAAACAGAAACTGAAATTTCTCAAACTTACGGGTGGCTTTAAAATCTGTTCGCTTTGGTCAGCTGCTCACCCTCTCATGACCACAAGTCCCAAAGTGGCCCTCAGCAAGGCAGCAGCCAACACCCTGCAGCAGAAATTACAGTAGGACTGCGACCACCAGACCATGAGCTGGAAGGACAACTGGGGTGCCAGACTTGGCTTCTCTGCCACCCCCAACAGCGTCTTCTACATCGACAAGCATGCGTCTAGGTCTGTCAGGCTGGAAGATTAAATGCAGATGCCTTCTGGCCAGACAGCTCAGATAGCTTTTCTCAGTTTTTGAGATGAAAACCAGCTAGCAGCTGTCCAGGATGGAATACCTGTGGACACCTGTGGATAAACCAGGCAGCTCATGTCCTACGGGCTAACACCTTCTTTTCTGTTAAACTTTCCATCCCTAGCCGGGCGTGGTGGCGCACGCCTGTAATCCGAGCACTCGGGAAGCTGAGGCAGGAGGATCAGTGCGAGTTCGAGACCAGCCTGGACTACAAAAGTGAGCCCAAGGCCAGCCTAAACTGCATAGTGAGACCCTGCCTCAAAAAGAAAAAAAGAAAAAGAAAAAAAATATATATATATATGGGTATAAACTTTCCATCCCTGTGAAGACATGGGCATGTGAATAATGGCAGCTGACACCTGGCATTAGTTGAGGGTGTAGCATGACACAGGAACATACTGTACGTTTTTTGCATTAATGTGTTTAATTGTCATCATGAAGTAGGAGCTATTCATGAGGCAGCTGTGGCATAGGGAACAAGTAATTAAATTGCCGAAGGCCACCCAAAAATATAAAAAGAAATAAATAAAAAGAACTAAACCATGAAAAGGTATAGAGAGATCTAAATCATGTGACTGAGTATAACCTGAAAAGGCTGCTTAGCATAAAATTCCAGCTGTGACTTTCTGGAAAAAGTAAAACTCTGGCCATAGTAAAAAAGTCAGTGTTTCCAGTGTTGGGTAAAGAGGGAGGGATGAGGACGCAGAACAAAGGATTTTTAGGCAGTGAAGTTACCATGTGTGATACAGTGCTGGATCCATTTGTCACAGACCATCTAATGTACACCACGAGAACCTGGATGTCAACTGTGAATGGAGGGTAACGGTGATTTGTTAGTGTGAATTCCACGTCTATAACATGTGGATGGTGGCTCTGGGGCCATGCATGGGAAACAGGAAATGTAAGAACTCTGTGAGTCCCACTTAATTTTGCCACAGACTTAAGACTGTTCTCAAATATGACATCTCTTGACACCGGTGAGCTAGCTGAGTGAACTAAGGCACCTGCTTAGGCAAGTGCAGGGACCAAGGTTCAATCCCCAGCACCAGATGCTGGCCCCCAGGGCAGGCTGAGCCAGCCAGAGTCCAGGTGTCCTGACATAGTGGCGCACATCTGTAAACCCAGCCCTGGGATGCCTGAAAGCAGGAAGACCACAAGTCCGAGCTGCATAGGAGACCCTACAACAACCAAATACATTTTATATATATATATATGTATTTCTCTTAAAGGAAAAGAAAAACTTGGGGGCTTTTGGGTTAGCTCAGTGGTTTAAGCGCATGCGTGGGCAATCGCAGTCAGGCACAAAGGACAGCAGTTCAATCCCTAGACCCACCCTTAAGGCAACTTGAGCCAGTCAAAAATAATAATAATAAAATAAAATTTTGAGGCATTAGAGAAAATGGAAACATATTAGTACAACCATGGTCCTAAGCCACATCCTGCTAAGTGAGAAGGGTGAAGCCACTCAAGAGCACACATGTGACACTATGTGAAATGGCCACGGTTGGCCCATCTGGAGACGCTGAGTGGTGGCTGCCTGAGGCCCAAGGGGTGCAGATGCCTCCTGCACACTACCTCATGGCAGCCGTGAAGCCCACCTCATGTCTCCATCCTCTTCCCCCACATTCCTCTCCTAGCGATGTACAATGCCTGTCGGGACGTGGAGGCCCCATCGAGTAACGAGAAGGCCCTGGGGTTGCTTTGTGGGAGGGACGCCAACAGCTGCAATGCCACCAACTGGATTGAGTACATGTTCAACAAGGACAACGGACAGGCACCGTTCACAATCACTCCTGTGTTTTCAGGTAGGGTGACAAATCCAAAATTTGCTGTGTTGATGATGTTGTTTTTAAAGCTGAAGAATCATAGTCCCCATTAGGAAGATAAGTAGATCCTAATAACTAGTTCTTCCAGTTTCTCTTCAGAAAAGGAAGTGTCTCTGGGGTCTGCTGTATAATTGAAGGAATAAACTCAGGGTTTTATTGCATAAAAGCCTTGTCCACAGCCATGCTAAAGTATTGGCCTACCTCTCAGGTGACACAACTGGAAACTGACCTCAGTGCCAGACATAGTGGCACATGCCTATAATCCCAGTACTGGGGAAGACAGTGTTAGGAGGATGACAAACGCAAGCCCAGACAGGGCAACTTAGTGATTTAGCAAGACTCTGCCTCAAAATGTAATAAGGGGGATAAGGATGTAGCTCAGTATGAAGGCTCTGGCTTAATCCCCAGTACTGCAAAAAGAAATAGAAGAAACAGCTGCAGTGGTGGTACGCTCCTGGGATTCCAGATTTAGCTCAGTGCAGAGGCCCTAGGTTCAGTCACCAGGACTACACGCGCACACACACACACACACGATCAGGATCACCTTGGTATGTGGTTTATGGGGGACCAGTGACAGCACCCTATGCACAGAAGTCATTGAGGTCACTTAAAACTTCACAGAGTCACTGTCACAAGCCTATGATCCCAGCAACTTGGGAGGCTGTGGCAGGAGGATCACAAGTTGGAGAGCAGCCTGGGCAACTTAGCCAAAGCCTTTTTCAAAATAAAACTATTAAGGAGGGCTGAGGGTGTAGCTGAGTGGTAGAGCATTTGCTAGCAAGTAGGAAACCCTGGATTCAACATGCAGCATCACAAGTGAATTGTAAAACAGCACGGCATAGTTCGATTAAAGATGAAGTAGAGGGGGTTGGTGAGATGGCTAAGCGGTCTAAAGCACCTGTTTGGCAAGCTTAGGCAACTGCAGGGACCCTGGTTCTATCCCCAGCACCACATGCTGCGCCAGCCCCACCCCCAGGGCAGGCTGAGCTGGCCATAATTTAAAAAAAAAAAAAAAAAAGACAAGAAAAGACAAGATGAAGTAGCCTTTAATAACTAACACAAAGGGCAAGAGGAGGGGAACCCATTACATGTTCTCCAGGTCCTTTAGAAAACATGGGGTGGTTCCTTTGGCCACATACATGCGAATCTACAAAAAGGGTGACATTGTAGACATCAAGGAAATGGGTACTGTGCAAAAAGGAAAGCCTCACAAATGTTACCATGGCAAAACAGGAAGAGTCTACAATGTTACCCGGCACGCTGTTGGCATTGTTGTAAACAAGCAAGTTAAGGGCAAGATACTTGCCAAGAGGATTAATGTACGTATTGAGCATATTAAACATTCAAAAAGTCGTGATAGCTTCCTGAAACGTGTCAAGGAAAATGATCAGAAAAAGGAAGAAGCCAAAGAGAAAGGTACTTGGGTTCAACTGAAGCGCCAGCCTGCCCCTCCCAGAGA